>PVJL010005242.1:79382-112081 GCA_004026885.1 Lyroderma lyra | reverse complement strand
CCCCCCCCCCCCCATTCTATCTTTCGGAATCAGTATTATTATAATTATATTGTACAATAACAAAAGAGAAATTCAGTATTTTGCTTTTTTTCCTGACTTAAGCAATTTTTACAAGCCTGTTTTGTGTCCTTTTTTCCCCTCTAGGCTACTACATTGCTGTGTGGTTTCCTTTTTCCTTTGAATTGCCTATAAGTGTCAGTAATCTATTTTACTTTTAAAAAAGTCATGGCTCTATATTATGTCTCTTTATCACTTCACATGATGAAAAATACGTATTTTTTGTAGTTGGGAAAATAAGTACATTTAAATATGATGAAATAGGTAATTTACTGTAATATAGTCTATTGTATTTGAAGTTAACTTGGTATCAAACCATTAAAAGGAGCATTTGTAATGAAGTAGTTACATAGGGGTGCACTTCTTCGTTCTGCTTTTTTGGGACACTACAATTAATTGAAATACAGGCACAAAGGAGATGAGAGACTGGTTTGGATATTTAATTACTTTAACTATAATTTGATACTTTTGCCCATTGTAGGCACAAGAAAAGCTAAAGATTTATTCATTTTAGATTATTGTGTGGGTTTTAATGTTTTAAATGCTCTTTTAAATTTAGAGAAAATTATGCTTGATAGCAATTCCGCCATCCTTGAGGGATCTTTAATTAGTTTGTGGTGTGAGCAGTTATAATAGATGTAAACAGCCTGTTGAACTGTCAGTCCTCCATCCTGAAAATACACGTTCAGCATCTGAGAACATGAGTGCCTCTTACCTGTTTTTAGTGGGCACAGAACTAGGACTCTTAGGAGAGCCATCCATCCGTCAGCCTGACTCATTTTTATTCTGGCACGGGGAAACCAGAAGTTCTTTGTTCTGACGTAAGGCAGTGGTTCTCAACCTTCCTAATGTTGCGTTTTTAATACAGCTCCTCATGCTGTGGTGACCCCCATAAAATTATTGTCGTTGCTACTTCATAGCTGTCATTTTGCTGCTGTTATGAATCGTAATGTAAATATCTGATATGTGTTTTCTGATGGTCTTAGGTGACCCCTGTGAAAGGGTCGTTCAACCCCCAAAGGGATCGCGACCCACAGGTTGAGAACCACTGTTTTAAGGTTTGAATGGAAGCTGGCCAGTCCTCCCAGGCTTCTAAGTCCCTTGGAATGACCTAGAATGGGATGTGCAGTTCGAGGTGGCGGTGCCCTTCAGTGTTACTACACTCCTCTTCTCTGAGCACAAGAAGTACTTACAGTGTTGCAGATGGAACTTGGGGTTGTTCTCCTCATAAACTTACTGGTTGCACCTCTATGTCACCTCTGCTCTTAACTGCTTTCCTCCATAGGAGCTCATGACTTGACTGGGATCAGTGGACATTGTTGGTTCAATATGGTACGGCAAAACTGATTTGGGGGGATGTTGTGGGTTTTTGGAAGTGCTTCTGGTGACCACCTGTCGTTCCTGCTTGGTGGGCACTTCAGACTTCCATTAGTTACACAAATGTGTATGCAGATGCACCACCTTTGTGAAAAACCAGAGGACGGTAGTTGTACTCTGCAACTTAGGCATTTACAATTTTGAAAGGAAAAGGTTTGCTATTAATACCTAACTGCGTTTATTTTTATCCCATGTAGATTCCCTGACACCCCCTCCCCACCCCCTTATTCTGACAGTAAAGCCAAAGAAAAGACATCTATGTCAGGGACATTATTTAATGTCACCTTTGGAGGAGCTGGTCTCTTTGTATGAGAAATTTGCAGCCTGCAGATGAACACAGAAGAGTTAACACAGCTGACAATTCTTACATTTTTCCTCCCGGAGATTACAGTTAAGGAGGGTGGGGTACACATCTGCTTTTATATTCCCAGATAAAAACATTTCTTGTTATAAACTCTGTCCGGTGGCTCTGGGAAATTAAATCATGCACATAGGAGACAGTTTTGTTGATAATCTTCAGTGGTAGGCAACTCTTAGGATAGTTTTAAAGGAACGGATTGGGCCTTTGGGTCTGGAAACATTTTTATCTTTTTCACTTCAGGCTGGAAATGAGGTCTGCTCAGTAAAAGTTCTGAGAGGTGCTAGAGTTTATGAAAACTCCCTGATGAAAATACCTGTCACTCATTTAGCTCTTTGCATAGCTGCTGGATTCCTCCTGCTGGGTGAGATGTAGGCATAGTTGGCTAGTTAATGCTGTTGGCTTTGAAATCTCTGCTTTCATCCTGTCAAAATTGAGAGGCTCAAATTGTCCTGAATCATGGGGAGTAGTTGGGATTTTCCTTTCTAAACTCATTGTGTTATTATAGCATCCAGACCCTTCTGGGTGACCAAGTGTGATACTCCTCATGCCCAGGTTTGGTAGTGCGCAGGCCCGTGCGTGGGCAGTGGTTAAACATGCCCTGGGGACAACCTCTTGAGGAGCAGTCTACATCAGTGTACACTCCTCCATTGCCCTTCGTGTCTTCTACACTTGCTACATCACTGTGGTCCCCATTCCTTGAAGCAGTGTAACACCACTCAGAGCTCTTCTGAGCTTTCTGCTGACAGACAGCTAAAATTCCATAAACCATCGTGGGCTCCGTGGTGTGGAACTCGGTACAATGTAGGTTTGTGTAACACCAGCTCCTCCCTCTTGCAAGTCACATGATAGTTGTAGGCAGATTTATACTTATCGTCTCCTCTGAAGAGTGAAACTAGATATTTTCATAAGCATGCTCCATTTTTAATTGTGTAGTTAGGTTGCTGACATAAGCAAGTATGCAATTTCACATTAGGGTAAGGATCCGTAAAGGCACACATTTGCATAATTTAATTCTCTGCACAGAAGATATTGGAAATCAATAGCATGATTCATAGCCTCACCATATCATTGCCATGCCGCTGTTGGTTGGCTGTTTGGAGTTTAGCAGATACACAGAGTATGAAAATTGATTGCATTTCATGTGCTGAGTTATCTTTATTTGGGAACCACAGATTGGTCCTTTTTTGGAAACCTCTGCTCCTTGCCAATAAAATATTAAGTTGCTTAATATAGTCAATGTACATTTTGACTGCTGTTCCAATAATATTTTTTAAAAGTTATTTTTTAAAAAAACCTTGTCTATGATAAAAATAGATTGGGGACTTAAGATTTTTGTTTTGTTTTAGATGTGCAAGTGCCCCTCGTACATGATCATGTTCTTTTTCAGGGAAAAAGACGTCACATTACTAACAGAGATGAAATAACAGGGAAGACTCAATAGTCATCTTTAATGAATGGTTCACGTCTTAGGAGGAAACCTGGTGTGGCGTGACCACGTCCTTTGCTGCCCTGTGCATTGCTGAGTTGCTCCTCTAGGGAGTTGCTCAGGAGGTCCTTAGCTCCTCTCTGCTAACTTCCCATTGGAGGTGTTGGTTGTTTCTGATAGGTCGGCAGTGCCCAGCAAGGGGGACAGTAGAAGAGCAGGTTGTGTTTTCGCTCTGTGGCGTGTGTAAGCACAGATAGGTACACACCTGTGGGTACACGTAACATGCTCTTAGCCCCAGCCCAGATGACACCACCTGCCTTTCTGTTTATGCATGTATGCATTCAGTCGCTCTCTCGTACCCCGGGCTTGTCGTGGCCGGTAGGTTGAGTTTCCTTGCATGGCCATGCGATGCTCTTCACAAGCAGGTTGTCCTGCCCCTTGTTGCCTTGCTGTGTCTAGCCCACCTTGTTGGTCAGTACTGTGGGGAGTCAAGTGAAGAAGGATTAGTCCACCTCCCTTGGGATGGCCCTGTGCTCTATGTTCCTTCTTGTCAGTTGGTCTGCACACAGCAAAACCACACGTCTTACCTTTGTCCCAAGTTCAGCTACCTTGAGTCAGGTGGTGCTGCTGCTCAGCTCAGATCCCTGACACCAGGGGGTGATACATGTGGATGGCTGGAGGTGTCTGCCCCTGGGCTGTGGGACCCGTTACTAAGCAGTGCTGGGGGCGGGGGGAGGGTCTTCTGTGCACATCCCTTGTTTCTTGAATTCCATATAGCTTTATATATTTGCTTTCCCCCCACTAATTATTTAGTGAGCTTGGGGAGTTGGCAGATGTGGGACCCCTAAAACCTGTGGCCTTTATCCAGTCTAGTTAAAGACTTTGGCATTATGTCTACCTCTAAGTACGTGGAGGTTTTCACTGTTAACCAGATGAAGCTGCAGACTGTGTCGCTTCGCTTTCCTGGCGGGATAAGCAGTACAGCTGGCATGGTGGACACCACTGCTGGCACCCCTTGTCCCGCTTCACCCCACCCTGATGTTCTCCTGGGTTCTAGGAAATAGAAAGTACCTCCTTTTTTGGGGGGGGGGGGAGATTGTGATACTAGATAACATCTGCTCTAAAAGAGTGTAAGAATTTATATCCCTAACCTCATTCCTGCTTTACTTTGACACCTGGTTTGTTCGTTTCTCGGTTTTCTCACTGGACCGTTGGTTCCATTCTGATTTGTTTGTCTAAATTCTGAGGTTGACACCACACGGGAGTGATTTCAGGAGGTTCATTTCGGCCTGGCCAGCTCCTCACTAGTGTGATGACTCAGCACAGCGACTTACAGAACGTTAGAGCTGGATGGGACCCTAGGTCTTCTCACCAGGGAGGTTTGCCTTCTCTCTGGCTTCAAAAGAGAATCCCAGGGAATTTTTTTTTTTTAAGTACTGATGCCTGGGTCCCACTGTAATACACCAATTACATCCTACTCTCTGGAGGTTGAGAGTCAGAGCTGACATCCAGCAGTGGCCTTTTATGGCTTGCAGGAGTTGAAGAGACTTGTTTGAAGGTCGCTGAGGTCACAACTAGTGTTGTTTGGGGATCTTTTGCATACAAGAAACAGAAAAGTAAACTTTGGCAAAGTAATTGTTCATGTAAATATAAAGCACCCATGAGGCTGGTTTTAAATTGGCTTTGCCCCTGGCTTAAAATTTGTCAACAGAACTCGTCTATAGATTTTGTTTTCTCTGGCTTGGTTTCATTTTTGAGTTCCTCTGCTGATCCCCTACTTGACCTTCAATCACCCCCTTGAGGTTTTAGGCTCATGTCATAATACCTTCAGAAAGAGAGAAGACTCTTTCTGATTGGCCAGTGTCTTCAATCTCAATTATATCACTGGGGTCAGGGGCATAATTTACAGGAATTGGCTGTTTTAAGCCAAAGCAGGGCCCACCCCTGGAGCTTCAGCGGTGCAGGAAAGAGCATGGTTCTCCAGGCTGTGATTCCTGGCTAAGAAAGTGGGATATGATGATCACAACACAGTGACTGCAACAGATTTCCATTGTGTTGTCAGACGTTTAAAAGCACTATATGCCCTGTGCTGAGTTATCTTCATAACTGTCCAGTGGCGTTGGTACTTTTAGCTCCATTTTACAGGTGAGGAAACTGAGGCTCAACCACATACCCTATTGGAAGCCACATGGATTACTCCCAAGGAAGGTCAAGACACTCTTTTACTCATTGCCCTGATACAAAAAGGAAGAATTATTTGGGAATAATTAATTTAGGGTGAACTAGTTCTAAGACGCATTCTAACCACATACATGAAAAAAGTTTCCTAAATGCGTAGAAAATAAGCCTAACAGTGATCTATTTGATGTGCTTTAGTGTATGGAAAAAAAATAGATGAGACTAGGAGACAGGGAATTTTACTTTTTTTATTATTAGAAGCTTAGAATGGTCAACTTTCTGGGCTCTCAATAGCTCATCTGCAAACTTGTAGAATGGATTGGATGGTGGGTACCCAACCTTTCATCATGCTGTAAAAATGAGTTGTAACCCAGATTTCAACTTTGTCATTCAGGACCAATGAGCATGCAGAGGTGACACCAGGTTTACTTCTTAAGATGTGTTTTAGGATTTTACAAGATTCCCATTTCCCTCTGAAGGATTCATCTGTGGGGAACATCTTTGTTCTTCGTTCAAGCATTACTTCTCCTAGGACCAGTCTTAGCATTGTCATGTAAGCATAAAGTACATGTTTGCTAATTTTCTTCGTGACTGTCACATGGTCAACAAAGCTAATACCATCATGGTGGGATGATGATGATAATGATGATGATGATGACGACTTCATCTAATTTGGAATAGGATAGGTATTGTGTTTTCTTGGTGCCATCTTAATCTTTACAGTTCCCCTAACCATTTTCTCTGCTTTTTAAAAGCACATTTGATTTTGTTTGGGTGCATTTAAATGTGAACATAGACAGCTGGGATGTATTGTTTGAGGTGTAATTTCATTTCATTTTGGATTCTGGGCACCTGTGATATTTGTCTTCTTACACATCTGTGCATTCAGGTGTGGGCTCACAACAAAAGAAATTTGCATTCGGGATGGGAGAGGACTGGAGGCGGGGCTTCGAACAGGATAGCTGGCAGATTGAAGCTCTCCATAATGGGGACAAAGATTGGATTCATTTTGAATCTTCACAAAAAACCATCATTCAGCAGTGTGTTTCTTTTTTTTCCCCTGAGCATGTTGGTCTTGAAGGGTTTCGAATTTCAAGTCCTTAGCTACAACAGGTGACAATTTGGAGTCCGAAGAATGTGGAGGCCTGATACTCACCATGGGGAGTCTCCCAGGCCTCAGACGGTGCTGTGTGTGTGTGTGTGTGTGTGTGTGTGTGACAGCAGCCGGCTTACGTTGGGTTCCCCGTCCTGCTGCGTATTGACCTGTGTGACCTGAATTTGAATTCCTCCACAAGAGAGGAAATGACCCTTGCTCTCGGAAGATCAAATAAGGCTGGAGGCTCTTTGCCCACAGGACATAGGCTTATATAAGTAGTTGGAAACAAAACCTCAGGTTCAAGGTCTACTAGTTGTATGACCTTGGACAAATCAAAGTTCCTTAACTTCTCTAAGCTTCAGTATGTGTAACTATAGAATGGTCCTATCATTGGGACCATTGAATCTACTACTCTTGTCTTTTGCAGATTAAATACGATAATGTAAGTGAAATGCTTGGTGCATTGTGCTTCTTGGCAGAAAGTAATGGTTCATTGTAAGCTGTGATTAATATTAATAATAACCATGGTGATTTCTCTAGGGTCTCCTGTAGTTGTTTTTCTGTAATACCAGGAGGGTCTATTTGGTTATTCCAAAGTCTGTGCTTTAAGGCAGTCACCCCGCCGTGTGCATCTGACTCTTCCTAGGTCCACTGGGTTGATGACTTTGTCTCACTGCGCTTTCTCTGTCTTCCAGTGTTGACAGAAGGCTACGTGGGGGCCCTGCAGGAGAACAGACACGGCAGCTCCGCGCAGATCCGTAGGCGCAAGGCTTCCGGGGACCCTTACTGGGCCTACTCTGGTAAGTGGACCTGTTCTGGCCTAGGTCGCACAGGCCAGTTAACATTTGTTAAACTCACTTGAAAGCACACCTTGAGTCACTTTCATGCCTGACTTCTCTTTGCTCAAACCTTTTGTGGTTTCGCAAAAGTTGAAACACTGAAGCCTGTTTGGCCTCAAGGTTGTAAGAACCTCGATTTATCTCTCCCACCTGTTTTCTCAGCCCACTTTCTCTCAGTTTATTTTCTGAACGTGTTAATGGGTTGTTGTACCAAACTCAAAAATTTTCAAATGACACGCACCCGTTTCTTTCCTGTCTTTTTGGTGGTTGTGATTTCAGAGAGCAGAAAATACAAGGTTAGTCTTGAGCTGCTCAGTGTCTGCTAAACGTGATGCGGCATCACGTATCGAAAGGATCTATTCTGGTCTCATCTAAAAACGCCACTGTGTTTTCAAATCAGATCTTCTTAGTTGGACACACTTCAGCCTCCTACTCTGGCATTCTGCTGTACTTTTCATTTTTATTTTCACTTCTAGCCTTTGAGCCAGGGAAAAGAGAGAGAAAGAGAGAGAGAGCATGATGACCTTGTTGAATATTACATTGGAGATAATTTTCTTACATTTTAAGGGAACAAAATGAAAATGTACATGAATACACAGACCTTTCTAAATTATGCCTCTGACAACTAGCAAAAAATATGATAGGTGGATTACTATTTCTAAAAGAGATTTTGATGTTCAAAAAAAATACATGGAAAATGCATTGTATAGCCAATTAAGGAGGAATGCATGAAGGAGATAGACCACTTTGGAAATTACTTCGGCACTGAATAATTCAAATTCTTTGTATGAAAGGGCTCGGAGGCATGGAGCATTCATCTTAATAATAAATCAATGTATTATGCAATGTTGTTCTTTATGGAACTGAAAGATATTATTTTCATAATGATACTCAGCTTCTAAATCCTGAATTTCCACCTGCACATCCTCTTAAATTTATGTCAGTGTAGAATTTATAGGCCTGATCTTTAATTACACCTTATCTATTGGCTTTTTGCATCCTTTTGTCTATTGATAAATATCCTGCCCTTCCAGGGAGAATAGCCTATCTGTTTTGTTTTGCAAAGAACAGATAGTGATTCCGAAGTCTTCCATCACACCCCGTTCCCTGTGATTAGAATGATCGAATTAGAGCCTTTGGTCAACATTTTTAATAAATGAAGGAAATGGGCAGATGAAAGCCAACATGACATAAATGTATGTGTACATATTTTTGCCAAGAAAGCCAAAGAAAATTCATTTTTTTTGTACTTTGTAGCCCCAGTATCCGTTAGGAAGAGGCCTAAAGTGGCCTGCTGTTTACAGTTCATCAATTTGGGATAATAATGCCATTAGTCACATTGGAAGGTACATGCCACCAGTATCTCCAATGGAAAATGTCAGTGAAGGAGTGGAAAGACTTAAACTTCTATTACTTAGTTGGGGATGGACGTAAGTGGTGCGATTTTTGAGATGGGGCAGTTGTTTGTATCATTAATGCTCGTGGAGTTAATGAGTCTCCACTTTGTATTTCTGGTGCGCATCATGTGGCTGATAGCTCACGGGTATGCATGCTTTTCTGTCAAGGTGCAGGTATTCGTAGACTTTGCAGGGCTCGTGGTCTATGGTGCAGCTATACAGCTGCCATTGTAGCAAGTGCAGCCATAGATACTACTGGAGAAATGGCTGCATTCTGATAAACTTTCATTTAGGAACACTGAAATTTGAATTTTATGTAGTTTTCATGTGTCAGGAAATACTATACTTCTTTTTTATTTTCCCTCCCTCCTTAACCATATAAAAGTATAAAAACCATTCTTACTTTGCACACCATACTAAAGTAGGTGGCCAGTTGGATAGGGTCCACAGGCTATAGTTTGTCAACTCCTGTTCTAATTGATTTTTTTCTGGAAATGGCCTAGGATAGTCATATGAGGGACCAGATGGGGACTGATTTAGGGGGACCAGTGAGTCACTTTCTGGGGATAATGGAGGAAATAAAAGGAGAAGAAAAGAATGAGGGCACAGTTAGGGCGATGGACAGTCCTCAGGCTTGAAATTTCCTGAAAATACCCCTCTATTAGTGGTTCTTTCACACCTGTGGGAGAGGGGGAATAAAATTTCCTCCTTCCCTGAGGAGGTTCTTCTGGCTGAACTAAGAATCAAAATGACACAAGGCAGGTTAACAGGAGAAAATCAAGTGTTAATGCGTGTGCATGGGGAGTTCACATGAGCCTCAAAATTCCAAGCACTTAAGACTGACAGAGGTAACTTGTCATTCTGGACCAGGAAGGGGACGGGACTTCGGAGAGCCTTAAGACAATTCACGAGGAGATGGAAAGAGTTAATGTTTACTAAACAGTGTTTGTTGGGCCGTCTTGAAACAATAGGATATAGAAAGGAGTTTAATCAGAGGGGCCTCCCTAGGTTCCTGCCTGCCGGTCATGCACTAGTTCCCATTAAACTGTAGTTGTCTACGATGATATCTCCATTCCTGGAGGAGGCCCTGTATCTCAGTTCTTATAAGCAGTTAGGAGGAAGGTCAAAAGCTCTTTCTGAGTCTTTTGTTTCTTAAAAACAACAAACTTAAAATAATCTCTGTCCCAAAAGGTGTATTTTGGGGTAGCAAACTCTGCTTCCCCTCACACACAGTGGTGGAATATCACTTAGCATGTCAGGAAGACTTGGGGTCCATCAGAGACATTCCTTAGCATTTAGCAAACAGACAAAAAAAAAAAAAAAAAAAAAAAAAAGGAAAGAAAAAGGAAAGGCCAGGAAGGAGTAAAATTTGTTGCCGGTTACTTCCGGCACTTCAGCCTAGGGCCTTACAACTATGGTGAATCAGAAGCTGGACTGTTTGCTGCAGGTTTATGGGGGCTGTCCAGAAAGTACCCAGCTATGTAACTGTGCTCATTGTAGTGACAGTGGTTGGATGGTGTTCTGGACAGCCCTCGTACACCGCTAGATATAAATGTTGTCAGAGGAAAGGCTTGTTGTTCGCAGACGGAATGTTTTCTAAATTTAGCATAAGCCGAGCAGGCTACTTCTGAAAGACCCGTGTAATGGTCCAGATTTTAATCTCATGCCTCTAGTTCACACATTTGTCCTCGTTCCTCCTACGATAATGCTATGGATCATTTGGGGTGTGGTGTGCGACTGTATGAATTTTGAAGGGTATAGACTGCATTTCAAATCCAACTTTTATCTCTTAATGTCTTTATGATATTGCGAGGGCATTTGATTGTTTCAAGCCTCAGTTTCCCCATCTTTGAGATAGGAATAATTAATACTACTTTCCTCATAGAATTGTTATGGGGGTGAAATGACTGTGAGAAAATTTAACAAATCCCTGGCATAAAGTACCTAATATTACATCTTGCTCCTTTTGACACTGTTAATATTTTTGCTGCTGCTGAAATTGTTGATACTGGAATTCTCAGCGGGTGGCTATGATTCACCGCGGGTGATTAGTAAGCAAGCTGACGTCTGTTATTTGTAATTCACAGGAATTCCCCATTTTGGATGTGGGAATGAGGGTTAGGCAAACTCTTCAAGTTCAGAGGTTGGTTGGCAAAGTACAAGCCCCTGCGTATTTTTGTTGAGTCCAGTTTTATTGGAACACAACCATGCCTTTAGGTCTTGCCTTTGTCTGGTTTTATGCTACAACTGAAAAGTTGAGTAGTGTGTCACACAGACCTTTGACCAAAAAGTCTAGAATATTATTACCTGGCCCTTGACAGAAAACAGTTTGCCAACTTCTGCTCACACTGATACAGCCTAGGTTTTTTGAGCAGATGTTAACTTGACTTAAGCAGAAGTATTCAGAGATTTGCAACATATCTTTCTTACCACTGCAACCCCACCGCCCACACTGCCAGCCTTGTATTTCCCTTGAGCTGTAATATCTTCAGCAAGTGTTGGAGTTAACTGCTCACAGTGATTCTGGTGGTCCTGCTCTTGGAGAGGACTTGGAGAAACAAAGAAGAGGGAATGTGCTGTAGGAGGTTGACCAGGGAGACAAGTAGGTGTTGGCAGTCCTGGGGACCCCAGGGCGACTCTGTCCTGCTGATTTGGTTGCCTCGTGTGGGTGGGTTTTGGTGAATGATACTGTTCTGGTATCGTACGTACTCCAGTCACTTGAGGAGAGTTGCATGAGTATTAGAGGTGCGGATAGCTTGTTTTTAGGATATTGTCACAATAGGCATTCGTTAACACGAGTGTAACTTTTCGCTTTAGGACTAGTCAAGTTGCATCATGTTGGATAATACATACATCCTATGTATGTTTGAAATGCTGGAAAACTTGGCTTCCGTAGGCTTATCAAATAATGCCTTTGTTAGCTTAGAGGACCAGAGGAGCCTGGAGACGTGTGTGTGCTAGTCCCATTGTGGTCATCCGCAGATTGGTTATCTCTCAGTCTCTTCGTTTTGTCTGCTGTAAAAAGGTGGGTCGTAATATCTGAGTTCAGTGCACCATGAATAAGATCTATGAAGCTGAACATAAATGTAAGATATTATTGTTAACTCTTAATAATAGCACTGTAATTTCAAAATTGCTTTATATCTTTGGATTTATTTTCCTTACATATCAAGATAGGGAAAAAGGTGGAAAGACCTTTTTATGTATTTCATGCAGAATTATACCAACATAGAAAAAGGCAGTAGTTCAAGTAAGAGTGTTTCATTGGAAGCACTAAGTCACTTTCTTTTCTGATAATTTTACTTGGCTAAGATAATAGATATTTTTTGTGTTACTTGAGGTGATGACAGCTCATGAATTTTGGAGTTTGCCCAGAACTTCTTTAATTATGACACAAAAGATAACACAAGCTAGGTAGGTCGCTGATGCCGGAAAGGGAAGTGAGAAACATCTGGAGTGAGTTTAAGTGGAAATTTGATACATTTTTATAAAGCTATCTGTTTTCTCTCCTCGGAGAAAAACAGGCTGTGGTTTCTCCTCCTTATCCCATTTTTACTTCTTCTCTTTGTTTCTCTGAGTTTCTAATAATCTCTATCTCATGTTCCTTGTGTGTAGAAAGATTCTATGAATCAAAGCAAGGGGCACCGTTTTTATTATTAAAGCAATCCGAATGTGAGACATGCAAGGACCAGAAGTTTCCTGCAAGAAGTGTGTGGTCTGCTTGGTGAAGGTCAGGCAGGGTTATTTTAAGAGGTGTTTGTGCCTCCGCCAGGACATCATGGGAGGAGAGGTGCCAGGTCCTGTCTAATTGTCCTGGGGTCGGATGACTTGCTCAGCTGTAAAATGGAGATAAAGGGACATCCTTGTACCTTGCAGGATGGCTTGGAGGATTAGAGGTAATACATGTAATAACCTGGTATAATTCTTCGACTCTACTCTGGAATGAAATGGGTATTATGCATTTGGCTCTTTACGATATGCCACCCCCAATGCACTGTTCATCCAAGCATCTCGTGTGTGTGACACATTTCCCCAGCTCAATGTAGAATCCTTGAGGACAAGGATTAGTATAGCTTATGGTTCCTTGTTTTTCGTGCTGTGTGCTAGAGTATTTCATTTCGTATATATTTGGTGCATATTTTTCAAGTGAGGGAATGGGTGGGTGCATAGATGAGCTCTTGCCAGAACCTGGACTTCGGAGCTCACTGATGGGATCCCGCCATGAGATTCAGATAAATTTGTGGGCAATTTACAAAAGGTGTCACTGTTGGATCCTTTTAAGAAATGAGCTCCCCTGGTGAACTTAAGATATAATTAAATTCCTAAAATAACATTTCTATGCTCATTTTTAATAAAGTTTATACAGGGTAAAGCAAACTATACATGCCTGTAGAAAAGTCTGCGTTTGTCACTGGAACAATGGAAGGTACTGCAGACTCTCCAAGTTTAATGTTAATATTGTCATCATTTGCCCCTCTCCTCAACCTCCTAGAAAGTCTCTTAAGGGAGTTATTTCCCCAGAGACAAGTTCTTGGCAATAAGAGACCTTCTGATCAGATGGAACCACACTGACGGGGAGGAAGCAGCCTTAAGATCCGTCTTCCCCAGTCCTAGCTCAACGGTACCTCCACCTTGATGCTTAGCTTGACCCCTCTCTCCCTGACTCATCTGTCTCCCCCCACCCTTTTTTTTTTTTTTTTACAATTAAAGTCTATTTTCTCTAGAATTCCCTATTCATCTCTTTATAGTTTGTAAGCAGAAGCTATTTATCTATTCAGTCAGTACACTTTCATGTTGCTTAAGATATGCCAGGTGTTGTGCTCTAATGGACAGGGCCAGGGGAGCTCCTCAGAATTGCTGCTGCTGGACCCCAGACAGGAGAGATGGGCAGGTGTTTGTGGGGACATGCAGAGGCCTCGAGACATGAGGGGATCCTGCTCGGGAAGCAGCTTAGTAGGTCCTGAGCACGTGGTAGGGTGGGGGCGTTCAGTGAGTAAGTAATACAGCATCTTACCGTGGAGTTGGACACAAACGGTCCTACTGTCATCCTATTTGTGACCTAGAACACCTTTCTAAGGATGATAGGGAGCCGTTAAAGATGTCGTGGTGGAAGTGGACGCAGCTGGTTTCATGTTTGCGTAAGAACACTGGTTGTGGGGTTAAGGATGGGTCAGGGAGGAAGAGGGCAGATGCAAAATGATGGGGTTGTATCATCAAGGATTTGAGAGAGAAAGGGAAAGGGCCTTTGGGAATTCATTACCATTAGTACATGGAAGAGAAAGCCAAATGGATTGTCCAGGACGACGCCCAGGATAATGGTAGGTGACACTGCATTTAGTTTCAAATGAGTGAATGAGGAATGGTGGGTTGCTCATAAAGATGAAAAAAATTCAGACTTGAACCTGTCAAGATGTGTTGTAGTGTTTTATTCATATTTCTTAACACCCATTAGACTTTAGGGTCTGTGGGCAGAACCTTTGTCAGAAATTAACCTTTGTATTTCCCTGTTCCTACTTAAACGTTTTGGAATAGGAGGGTGTCGGGTAGGGAGCACATTGTAGGACAAACTGTTTTTCTTGTAAGTACTCTTTTTCATTTACACTTGATCTGTGATTACAAGGATAGATATGGTGAGAAAAAGCACATATGGTCACACACTAATCAGGACTTTATGTATGAAAGAGAAAAATGTGTTGCCATATGCTTAGGATACCTTGAGCATTTTTCAATACTTGCCTGAGTTTGGTATTTTCCCTTTCCACTGTCTTTTTAAACTTGATTCTAATCTTTCTACCTGAGTTCTAAAGTTTCCTGGCATTTTCTCTCTGGGAATGGTTTCACAAATGCGCTTGTGAAGTTAATTGATGCTATTGTATTTTATGAGAGGACATCAGCAAAATTCCTTGTGACCCTTGGAAAAGCCTCTTAAGAATATGAAATCTTGTTCAATGCTGGGTTGTTATCGAATGATATATGTCGGCGATAACAGTTTCAATAGTTGCTATGATGGGACATAAAAAACATGGGGGAATGGGAGGCTGAGAGTTTAGTTCTCTAATGGGCTGTCACGTAGTGGGTTGATGGAGCCTTTTTGATCCTTTTAAAACATTATTTTTAAATTATAGTTGACATAAATATTAGTTTCAGGTGTATGATATATACTTTACAAAGTGATCTCCACCGCAGGTCTAGTACCATTCATAGTTATTGTTGACTGTATTCCCTATATCGTGCGTTACATTTCCATCACTGATTTTATAACCAGCAGTTTGCATTTAATTCCTTTCACCTTTTTTACCCATCTCCCACCACCCTTTATCTGGCAGCCCTCAGTTCTCTCCATGGGTTTGTTTCTGTTTTGTTTTATTATGTTATTTTTTTTTTTTTAGATTCCGCATGTAAGTGAAATATGGTATTTGCCTTTCTCTGTCTAATTTATTTCACTTGGCACAATACCCTCTAGGTTTCTTTATGTTGTCACAAATGGCAAGATTTCATTCTTTTTTTATGGCTGAATAGTGTTCCATTGTATATATGTACCACCTCTTCTTTATGGATGGAGCCTTTTTGGAGGACTTCTTTGAGAAAATATTAAATATTGATAGTCTTTGATCCAGCATTTCTGCTTCGAGGCATTTGTCTTTCAGCAACACTTGTGTGTATCATATCCCTATTGTGATACTGTGTTTAACAGTCTAAATAACCCTCAGTAGGGATTTGGGTAATTACAGTACATCCTTGTGATGGAATATTTTCTAAACATCTACCCAAATGAAACGGTTGATTTATAAGACGTATTAAAGGAATAGGGGTAATAAGGTCCCATTAATGAAACAGAGATGAAAACATCTAGAGGCTATACAAAGAAGTTAATGGTGGGTATCACTGAAAAATAAGGGATATTGCCTTTTTACATTTATATTTCTATAATATTCTAATATCATGTAGAATTATATCTAGAATATTTTCGTTTCTCATATCAGTACATTTATAACATTTTCTAAAATGAGCCCTTTATTTTAGAATAGATAGCTGAATTAAATGACATTCAGGCATTTCTTGGGGGGCAGGTAACAGTTTTGAGGGGAAAGAAAGCCAGAAAGACAACAAAGCATTTTGTTTCCTTAAGTGGCTGTATATAAAAAATTTAGGTAAAACATTTTCAGTGGCATTTAAAATTTTATAAAATGCTGAGATGAACCATGCAGAAATTAATGAACTGATTGATATTAAGTCAGTTTGAAAATGAACATCAAGACTTATTGAAGAAAGCAGTAGATATTGACCCAGGCAGAGATGAAGTCAATATTTGCTTTGATATAACATAAATCCTAATATACAGTAACCTGTAAATTTAGTGGGTCTGCAGAGGGCATATGGAGAGTTATCTGTGAGTGTATATTTTTCATATCTGTGGTGGATCTAAGTCAACTCTCTTTTTTCCTGGTCATTAATTTGAAAGGATAATGTTCTCTCCTTTGAAACTATCTTCTTGGGGGCGGGGGCCATGTGGGTTAGTGAAGGGACATGATTAATTTAAAGGTTCAAAGGAAAACTGTACCTAGCCACATACATGCCTAATAATTGGAGAGCAATGATTTGCATGTGCTGTGTGATTTACTTGAAGGCTGTTCGTTTTCCTTTCTAAGTTAACAAAATGTGCTCATTTGTTATATCTGATTTGGTTCATAAAACCCACTGTGACTACATAAAACTGGAGAACAGTCTATCTTTCCCTTTGGATATTGTTAAGCTTGTGTTATGTGGATTTTTTTTTTTTTTGGTCAAATAAAGTATCATTGAAATACATCATGTTGTAACTTTATCGGCCCTCCCTTTGTTGACATTATTAAGTTGAACTATACTCTTATTTCTCATTTTGTCTCTCCTCTTGGCGGGGTTGCCCTGGTAGCAATACAAAAGTAAGAGAGAGCTGTTTTAATGGATTGTGAGCTTTTAGTATTATCAGTACATAGCTGGAAAAGTGTCTAATGTGTGCTTGAAGATTAAATTTTCTCTGTCTGTTCAAATGCAGAGGGAACTGAGTACACAAGGTCAAGTATAATCTTGTACCTGAGCAAAGGCCTTATGTCTTATATGGTCCTCTTGTGGTGAGTTCACCTTGAGTGTTCTTCCAGTCTGATGCCAGTGTAGAGGGGTGATGTTAGTCTTCAGTGGTTTCTTAAGTGATCCTGAAATTAAGCTTTCCTGCATCGCCGAGCTGGTAATGTCCTATGACCTTATTTGACGTCAGTAGCATTAAGGGTAGTGCATCTTCTGGGTTACCTCTGTCTTCTGCTTCATGTATATCCAACCCCTTTTTGTTTTGTTTTTCCATGTAACTAAGACCTTGTTTGATTAGAAAACAAATCAGTGGTTGGTATGTAATGTAGAACCATACCTGCTTTAGAGATGCTTTCTAGTAACTTCTTTTTCCTACTAATAATGTAAGGTATAATAACTAATGTTCTCCCTGAGTGTATATTGAATGTGATTTTATGTCATATGAAAACTGAGTCTACCGTGATTTAAGGTTTTGACTTGAACATGATAAAGACCTTTTTGTTGAGTTCTTTATGAGGGAGAAACTCACGATTTGATGCTAATAGGTCTATCCCATTTCTCTGTCAATGGCCAATATTTTATTTAAGAGAGAGAGGTCTTTCCCAGAGACTTCTGCTGATAGAGTATTTTAGAAATTGATCTTGTGTTTTTCATTATTTTCTAGGACCCTTCATACCTAGCAGGCCATGCTAATTTTCCATTTTGGTGTATTAAATTTATTATTAATTATAATTTAATTGTTATTATATTAAAAGAAAAATTGTAACTCAGCAGTTGTACAGCTGGTTGTCTAATATGACAAAATAAAACTTTTTCTCTAGGAGACATTAGCGTCATCGTAGAAGGAATGACAACCTCACATGCCATAAAATTATCCTATATCTTTGATGTAAAAAAATCACAAAGGTATAGCGTTTTCTTGAATTGACTTAAAAATTAAGTAATACTTACTTTTCACTAAAATGGCGCTGAAAGTAAAGAAGGAAGCCCCTGCCCCTCCCAAAGTCGAAGCCAAAGCAAAGACTTGGAAAGCAAAAAAACCCAGCAGTGCTGAAAGGTGTCCACAGCCACACAAAAAAAGATCTGCACATCACCCACCTCCCAAAGGCCCAAGACACTGTGGCTTTAAGGGAGCCTGATATCCTGGGAGAGCACCCTAGGAGTAACAAGCTTGACCACTAGCCACCAAGTCCTCCTGACTGCCGAGTCAGCCACGGGGAAGATAGAAGACAACATAACACGTTTGTGGTCATGTGGATGGCACAGCCAGCACGCACCAGATCACACAGGTGATGAAGAAGCTCTGTGACACTGACGTGACCAAGGTCAACACCCTGATCAGGCCCGGTGGAGAGAAGAAGGCACATGTTCGACTGGCTCCTGCTTATGAAGCTTTGAATGTTGCCAACAAAACTGGGATCATCTGAACTGAGTCCAGCTGGCTAATTCTAAATACAAAAAATTTTCAGGGTTAAAACATAAAAATTAAGGAATATTTAATTTTAAAAAGTATGGCTCATTGGATGTCCTGATCTGGTCCATCCATAGCCATTATTAAAAAACCTTAAAATACACAGTGGCCCAAGACCCCCGAATTTCCTGTCCCCTACCTGGCCACATCTCCATTTTGGGGTCCCCCTCAGGATTAAGCAGTGCACCTCTAACCCATCCTCCACCACCCATCGTTAGTGCTTATTCCCTCTGATTTGTTAAATGTTTTAAATATCGTTCCTGCATGTGACGATGGAGGTGATGCCCAAGAGTGAAAGGCCAGATTGGGCAGGATTTGGGGGTTCCTATGGTACTCTGCGACCCACTTAGTGAATTTCATTGACCTTGAGAGCTTCCCTGGGTGTGGGAAGCCACTCTATCTGGATTTCCTGTTTATGCTGATCCATAGTCTCCCAGTTTGCATTTTCCTGGGAGGAAAACAAGCTCCTCCTTGAAGCTGCGTGAAAATGTGCTGCTCCCAAAGGGGATCATTCCTTTGCTCTGCCCCAGTCATCAGTGGCCTCTTTGCCTCTTGGGACCCATTTTTCTCTGTCCTGCCCTTCCCCTGAGTTCCAAGTGTTAGGACAATGTTCTCACTTTTAGCAGGGTGTGGGTGCCATTAGTACATTTGGTATTGATTGGCCATTTTGAGAAATTTTAGCAGGAAAATGAAATGTGACCGTCCACTAGGCTGTTTGACTAGTATCCGCAGAGGTGAGAGGATCCGTTTGTAGTGTGTTACTGCTTCTGGGGCGCCCCGGGACGATGTGAGGTATTTTCTCCTCGCCGTGGAGAAGTGCGTAGTCCACGCTCTGCGCTTGGAGTGATTTTGACACTTTCAGAAGGTCCTGTGGCTTTTACATCTTTACACTACCTCCTAATGAGCTATCTTATGACATCCTCCTTGTGTAAATATCACCCTTTCTCTCCCCATCCACTGGGGTGTGAAAAGGAAGTTTCAGCACTCACGACCATTTGGACCAAGGACCTGCTATGCCGGAAGGGACAAGTCATGATTTGCTTTAGTTAGTCCCGGGAGTACTCCTGGTTCACCCTGTTTCCAGGGTTTTTCTTCCAGATTCATACAGAAATAATTTCCCGGAGCCTGTGCAAGTATTAGGATTTGTTCTGGTACGTTACATAATGTTTTAGCTTCTGCAAGAGACCTCCTGACTCCCCTGGATTAATACTTAATAATAAGGACTAAATTGCCCCTAGTTTGCATAACCCCCTAGATGCAGGGCATCTCCAGACAGGAATTTTGTACCTGTGCTCTCTTTAAGGCCCGCTCCCTGTCCATCTTCAGTCTGTCGGCTTGTTCCTTAGAATCCCTTTCCTAAAGGCTTTATTGTGCATGACTTCAGCAGTTCCAGAGGGCAAATGCTAAGGTATAAAGTCCAGAGAAAGAAGAGAAAGTAACCCTGTCTTGTGTCTCTAAGATCAACTAAAATGTTCCTCAAAGCACCCACCCATGGTCAATCAATCCTTCTATCTCATTGGTCAGCACTGGATCTCAGGGAGACTGGCTTTTGGGTAAGTAGCCCATGGTGTCTGCTATTCTTGTTACTTTTTCCAGGTATTAAAAACTAAGCAACCCCGTGGCACTTAATGCAAGAAGTTATAGAAGAGAAATTTCTTTACTTTTAATATGAACATTTGATTTCAGAAGTCTAACATGGTACAAATAAAATAATAAAGCTCCATGAATTTGAGGTCCTTTACAACATTTGGGGCTGCACTGTCCAGTTCTGTTGCCAACTGATCATATATGGCTATTTACATTTAAATGAATTAAAATTAATAGAGGTTATATTAGCCAAATTTCAAGTTTTTAGTAGCCACAGATGGCTAATGTGTACCCTTTAATACAGCATAAATTCAGAACTTGTCCATCCTTGCCGAAAGCTCTATTGGGCAGTGCTGTTCAGAGGACTTAGACATAGAGAAGTGAGCAGGTAGCATTTGTTAAGCGCCGACTCTCTCTCAGGTACTGGGCTAATTGCTTTGTCGGTCTCAGTTGGTGGTCACACCAGCCCTGGGAGATAGGTGGCTTTGCAGACCTGGAAACCTCTGTGGGGAAGTGGACCCCAGGGGACAGGTTAGAGCCCTTCCCTGAGCTGATACTTGTGTGCTTGCCCCACCCTTCCCACCTTTGGAGCTACCTATAGGAGTGAAACAACCTGATCTTTGCAAACATTCTTTTAAGTGGAAAGCATTAGCTGCAGGTGTTGGTTTGAGATCTTGAAAAAAAAACAAAAAAAAAACAAAAACGTGAATGTGCTTCAACTGTATAAGCTCCTCAAATCCAGGAGGACCCCATGTAGGCCCCCCACTTTTTTGGGTGGTCTCAGGAAATTGTGGTGTTATAGCTGTTAAACCTCATTTTTCCCGAGGTTTTGTATCGTTGGCTCAGTAAATAAGGGACTTAATAGTGAGTGAAGGTGTGTATGTCTGTGTCTGTCTGTCTTTCTGTCTTTCTTTCTCTCTCTGTGTGTATGTGTGTTTGTGTGTGTCTGTGTGTCCCTTGCCATTCTTCACATTTGAGTCATTCACTGGAAGAATATTTATCAAACTGGCTCTGAGGACGGCTCAATTTTAAGACACTAGGGCTACAACAGAGAACAAAACAAATTTCCTTCCTACCTGGTAGAGACCCTCAGTGAATCATATACAAAATACTATGAAGCCTCATTAAATAATGATGTGGGGAGAAGTAAAGTATGGTGAGGCAGTCCGGAGCGATGTAGGGGAGAAGAAGTCAAAATGGCTTCTCTGAGGAGGTGATATTTGAGGAGCGACCTGGATATAATGAGGGACCGAACTCTGTGTATATGGGGGCAGGCTTTCCAGGCAGAAGGCAGGGAGGAGCTGAGGGAACTCGGAAAGATTAAATGATAAACCTAAAATCTCTCTGCTGATTTTAGTTGGGTCTCATTCTAGAACTTTGATTGGCTCAGGATGCTGTTCAACGTCTTACAATGCACACGGAGCAGTCCCCTGCAACAAGGCATCATCTGGCCCCAAAACGTCAATCCTGTTAGGGTTGAGAAAATCCCGTGCTTGAGGCTCACCAGAGTTCATTGCTTTTGCACAGCCTGTCAGCATGATGCTGTGCGAGTTCTTCCTCTCTGGCCAGCTATTGATCTGAATCCTTAACTGAGCAAATACGCTGTGTCGAGAGCACAGCAGGCTGCGTTGTGCAGGAGGCTCAGGTGTTACAGCACCAAGTGAGTGCCATGGTGGTCGGTGTTCTTTGGAGGTTGGAGAGAAGAAATGGAAATCCTGGAGTCTTTGTGAAATCACAGAGGAGTGACTTGCAGCTCTGGTCGTGGTGAAGAGCCCACCTGCCGTGTTGTGTTAATGAATGATAGCCACGCCACAGTGAAGAGGTGGTGAGGTTGCTTTCACTTTCTTATTTTTGAGGTCCCTGGTGACTGCTCCATGTGTCACCCCTTTGATATAAGAGGCTGCTGCGAAATAATGTTTGTCTTTGTATCGTTAACCGTGAAGCATCCTCCAGAACACCTGATCAGGCCACTGGGGCACCAGGAGAAAATTTACAGTTACCTGAGGTGAACCCCAAGAAGTCACTTCAGAGCTGGGCGGGGCATAGTACACTTACTTCAGTGATCGCTTTTAACAAAGGAAGTGGGAAGGAAAGTAGAGCTGGGAGTGGCAGCGACTGACAGGTCATTACGATCCAGCTTTTTGTCATGTGTCAGCAGCTTAATATTTAACACGAGTTACTTAAATGTTACAATAATGGCCACACATTGCTCCCAGAATGGATTCCTTACCTTCTGTGTAGGGACTAAACGGAAATGACATCGTGGGTAGGTATATGAATGTGTGTATATTTACCGCCACGTGTCATGGTGACTTTAACAGTGTGCAGAGCAGTAGGTGGCTGTCATGGGCTTGCTCAGTCTCAGTTCCCCGTCTATGTGTTTAGGTACAAAGACAGAGTCATGTGGTCCCTGCCCCCAGGAAGCTCAGAGTCACTTTGCCTTTTTCCCTTTTGAAAACAAAATTTCGTTATCAGCAATCTTTAGTGACTTTAAAGGTTAAACAGACTAAGATCTAATTAATATTTATCCTGGTACTCCCATTGTAGATCTATGGAGAGTTTGGAAAGGTGTAAGATCTTTCATATGACAAGCTGGCCCAGAAATATTCTGTCTTTAAATTAGAACGGTAACATCTTACTGACTGCCCACTTACATTGTGTGATCCATCTTCCTGGGTCCCTGCAATTGGAGCTCAACTCTAGATGCCTGTTGATGGCGAAGGTTACATGAAACGTACTTTCCCCCCAAACGGATAGATGTTGGAATTGTCGTGGCATCTTTTTCTTATGGATTCTTTCTGTCATTCCAGACTAATTCCAGAGGATCTTCTTAAGTCATTGCTGTTGATAAGAGACTTTATTTTTGGAGTGTTTTTTCTTTTAAGTCTTTTCTCTTAGACTTTGAGTCTAACATCTCTGATTGACACCACCTTCTGCAGGTCTCCATCTATATATGAAGGGAGATTGAGGATTTCAGATCTCTCTTGTGGAAATATATACACACTGCATTACAAACAGGAAAGTATATTCCTATCACAAATGTACTATTTAACACCATTTTATATTACAATGGGGTTTCCTCTTTAAAAATGTTTCTTATAAAACAGCTATTCATTATTAAAATTTATTTATACTGAGAATAGGAGAATTGCCACACCCCACTTTTTAATAAATAAGTTTTTAGTGGTAAGAGAGGCACACTGTGCTTTTACTTAATTTAGTGCCAGCTGATTCAAATCCATAATAATTTCACTGTAGTAAATACTTTTTCCTAATTTTCCTCATGTAGACAAGTCCAAAATAACAGATTCTCATTTAAGTAATTTGTCTAAAAGGTAGCTCCAGTGAGTTCTGCCCTTTTTAGAATATGTTTTGCAGGATATTAAGAACATGTAAATATTCTTTCATATTAATTGCTTGGCATTTAGATGTTTTAAGTTATTTTAATAAATTAGGTACAACTGTAACAGAAAAGGTAGGAAATATATGCACTCAGAGTTCAAAGGCATT
Source organism: Lyroderma lyra (assembly GCA_004026885.1). Taxonomy (NCBI): domain Eukaryota; kingdom Metazoa; phylum Chordata; class Mammalia; order Chiroptera; family Megadermatidae; genus Lyroderma; species Lyroderma lyra. The sequence continues at coordinate 88,718 of PVJL010005242.1, read as the reverse complement.
TCAATGGATTGCAGAATTCTTAAAATACAAGTTCAGGTGAATATCTGATACTCGATCTTGGACTCTCAATACAGAGCAGAATAGATTTATGCATTGAGAGGACATGAAACAGAATAATTAGAAATACTAAGTTGATTTCGGATTTTTGTCTGTAAAATACTAGTCATAAATACAGTTATTAGACTCCATGTTTATGGTCTTAACATTTGATTGAGAGACAGAGTAATTCATCAGAAAAGCCACCATTCCCTCCATTTATCATAAGGAATCACAAATTTATATCTCTGTCACTCATAGGTGTGATGACCTTGTTTTGGTAGGGACATTTACTATCGGAATTAATATTAGACATTGGGAGACTTTTACAGCTGTTTTAACTGTTAGTTACCAAAGATTTAAATAATTTTACTGATTTTTTCATGTTAGCCTCTGGGAATAGTTTCTATGAACAGGAAGAGTATGATCTGTCCAGAATTAGTCCAATATCTTCGTGTTTATCTCTGCTGAGTCTCAGTGCAAGAAGTCCTTGGCCAGGAACTAAGTAAAGGTGGTTGCTCAGAGTGTTTTCCCTAAGTCTGTTTCTAGAACACGAGTTAGTAGGCTTTTCATGGCAGGAGAGTCCCATGGCCAAGGAGGATTGGAAATGGCTGAGGTAAACATAGTAATGCAGGGTTACTTAATGTAGGACTTCTCAGAGCCTTTGCTTTTCCACTCGCAATGTCCAGTTGGATGGCTCACCTTCACTGGGCACTCACACACTGTGTTAGGTTTGTAGGAGGGTGTAGGTAGGAGATCAGTTCTTGTGTACTGGAGTATCGTCTTCTGTTATCATTATTTCCTAACAGTGCCAGAGCATGGGAAATTTCAGTCTGAAATGATGAGTTTCTCACGATTCGCACGTCAGCTATGAAGCAAAATGCAGAGATAGGCTTGATTAAAGGAAAAGCCACGCTGATGTCCATCAGATATATTTTCCTTTTTTCCTTATTGAAAATGGAGCATTGATGTCTGAAAGAATTCCTTGGGGGATGAAATACCATTTACTCTGATGTGATGAAAATATGTATCCAAGTTGCCATAAATGAAAATATTTACTGGAAATGACTACTTTTAAATATATGCACATGCATTTTGTATAATGCTTTCCTTGAGAGGGTGATGATGTATGGGAATATGAGACGGTTTTCTGTCACGTTGAATGTAGGAATAAATGGTTAGATGAAAAGAATAAACCCGCTAAGAACTGAATTTGCTATATAACAGGGGATATTTTAGTCAAGCCATACTGTACGTGGTTGGACCTCATCAGTGAGAGTATCTGGAAAGATTAAGTTAGGAAATTAAATTTTTAGAAGAGAAGAGGGAATTAACTGGATTTGGAGAGTATGGAGAGAGGGAGAAAAGTAGTGTGAGTCTCTCATTGTCCTTTCGGTCTTCCTGAAGAGGTGCTCCTTGTTGCACATCACTGCTTGTGGAGCATGTGTGAGACAATAGAATAATACGTGTTAGCAGTAATTAATAGCATAGAAATAGTAGATAGTAACGTTTACCAGGCTATTTGATCTGACAAGTTTATTTAGGTAATTGTAAAAGGTTCCTTATTGCAAGTGGGCGAGTTTAAGTTTTTTTTTTTTTTTTTTTAACCATTGTTATAGCAAATGTAGAGTGGCATGGAATTTATTGGCCTTTGATTTGTGCCCTGTCGTCCCTAGAAAGCATGGATGAACTTGATTGTAGCTCAGGCCTAAGGGGGAAGGACAAGAAGGAGTTGCCTCGTTAATGGGATATACATATGTTTGCCCCTGGTCTGTACAATTCACTGATTAAGGTTACTATTTACTGATAAATGATTGGGTGTGTTTTTAGATGTTGTCTGCCTTAGAAGTGTCATAGCCAGAGTGCTTCGTCTCATGTTTGCTTAGGTGAAGAATCAACCTGAATTAAATCAGATCAGTAGATAAGGCTATTGTGTTAATTACCTAGTATGTTAGTCTGCAGATATGCATTTTTTTCTATCTATGGGGGGAGTGGGTCTGATTCTTTGAATGATGTTCTTAACGTCACATGCCCTTTTCCCCACCTGTGTTTAATTTTGTTTCATTCAGATAATCTCTGCCTTCTGTGGAAATGGCTTCACAAAGAATTTAAAATGAGCAGTGATTTGAGATCTTCTTTTAAGAAATGGAAATTGCATTTAGCTGGGTTAGAATTTTACCTAGAATTATAGCTTAGTAACTCTTAATAGTATTTCCACATTCATATTGTAATGCAATTACAAGTTGCCTTTTGAAATTTTGGAGCAGAATGAAAGGTTTTTTTTGTTTTGTTTTGTTTTGTTTTTTTACTTGCCTGGTACCTGCCAAGCACTGTTTTTTCCCTTGGCATGGACAGTAGTGACCTAGGTGACGCCACTTTTTACCTTCTGCCTTTGTGCCTTGCCCTGTTTAGTTCTGTTTGGCAGAATTTTCTCCCTTGCTGCTTGGCTTCCCACTGGGTCTAGAGAAAGTATCCCTTCCTCTGGCTCTTGCTTCTCTCCTGGGACAACTGCAGCTCACCATTTGCAATGGCTTCCTATGTTTCTCCTTCTGTAATATTTGTGTTTCATATTTGGGTTGGTGAGGGGGCGGGGTGGGTGTCAAGTTCAATGAAAAGAAAGTGGACTCTTTATCTCTTTTACACTGTACAGTGCCTTTTTAAGAAATCAGAAGAAGGAGAAAAGAAGATGCATAATGATGAAACTTTGACACTTAAAAGTAATGAAGCTTTTAACTTTCCTCATGTTGAGTGGAGGCTGGAAAATGTGCCAAACCTTTTACTCTGTGTTCAGTTCACGCTTGTTTCACAATCCAAGGCAGGAGAGGAAAGGGGCTGTAGGAACTTGAGGGATTTATCTTGTGGGCTTTCTGTTTTAACTTTCTATGTGGGCTGCAAGGCGTATTAATTTTATATTCCCGGTAGTTCTTTGAGTTTCGTTGACTGTAAGAGCTGACCTTTACATGAGACTTTTCTCTATGTCTTAACTCACATTTAAAGATCATTAAGGTGCTGAAGAGTTATTACTTGAATCTTTTGCCTTTCCCCATAACTTATATTGTTTTGCAGTTTAATTACCATGGAGATGAGATATAAATCCAATGCCCAAAATAATTAGTATGCCTACACAATTTGTATTTTATGCCTTGGCTTAATGTGTTCCTATTTCAGTGAACTGTCTTTGGAATAATGTTGAAGTGCCCCCTCTTCCCCCCACCCACTTCTGTTTTCTTTCTTGAACCATGGTAGTGCTGGGGTAGCATGAACTGATACAAAAACTGTGGTAACTATTCTAACATTTACAAACACACTTACATAGCTTTTTTTTTTTTTTTTAAAACAATTTTGTTTTTGGTAACATTTTTTTTTTTTTGACAATGTAGAGGAGTTACTTATGTGAGTCAATTGGGTCGATGTTTTTTCATAACCGCATAACATTCTGTAGTATAAATAAACCTTTTCAAACAGTTCTTTATTGATGTACACTTGCATTGCATCCAACTTTTGACACTACTGTAGTGCTTCAGTAGTCATCCTTATGGTCTGGTGCTTTTATTTTTATTGAAGACACTGTAAAAAATGGGGCTAGATCAAAGAATAGGGTGTTTCTTTTCCCCATGTCCTTTCGTACCACCAGGCTTTTCAGATTTGATTATTTCTCCATCCCAAATAATGGGAGAAATGTAAGGAATAATTTCATAATCATATAGGTGGAAAATAAGTGAATTGTTCAACCATGAAGGAATTGCTTTCATGGGCAGAAATAACTTTTAAAATACCAGATATTGGTTTGCTGAGTTTAAATCAAAACAGGCAGGTGCACGTCTTAACAAGTACGTGTGTGGTGGGGCTGCTGTCATGTTAGGTTTGTGTTTGGTGAAATCGAATCTGTCCTGTAAAATCTTTGGAAGGTTTTCTGGTAAAACGTGGTCAGGTGAAAATTATTCAGAAAAAACGTGACCAGGGTCGTATAAGAACAGTTACTTATTAATTAGAGACATAGGAGATGGAATTTTGCCAGACTGACTCTTTGAGAAATGCAAGTTACCCAGTGGTTTACTTGCATTGCTATATATTGTTCATATAGGTTTGGAAACTTAGGTGCTCTGATCGAAGAGGAGTCAGCAAGAGGAAAGATTAATATCTAATAATTGACCAGTGATGGCCAAGTAATAAAGGAGTCCAGTTTAGGGGAAAGAAATGGAAGAAAGTGCCAGGAATGCTGTACATTTGGAAGTTTGATACATGTGGCCAAAATGAGAGACTGCGGAGTGAATGTCATTATTAGATAAATAATAATTTGTTGAGCATTTCCTTTCTGTTGAGGTGTTTTAGGTAAATAATGTCTTTCAGTTTTTACCATTAATCCTAGCAGTACGGTACAGTTATTGTTATTCATAAGTGTGATAATCAAGGAACTTGCCCTTTGCTCACAGCTGTATCCTGAGATCCTCAAAAAGGGCCTAGCACATATTGCGTGCTTAATAAAAATTTGTTCTTGAGTTGAAAACTTCTACCTTGTTTTCATCCATCCCAGGCTTTGAGAGCATCTAAGAGATTTTTGAGAGCATCTTAGGCAGTGGTTCTCAACCTTCCTGTTGCTGCGACCCTCAAATACAGTTCCTCATGTTGTGGTGACCCCCATAAAATTATTTTCATTGCTACTTCATAGCTGTAATTTTGCTACTGTTATGAATCATCATGTAAATATCTGATATGTGTTTTCCGATGGTCTTAGGCGACCCCTGTGAAAGGGTCGTTCGACCTCCAAAGGGGCCGCGACCCACAGGTTGAGAACCGCTGATCTAAGGGATTGCAATCCTATCCGCAAGTTAACCACACAGAACACAGCAAGACATGGCATTGCAGGAAGATTTTTGTTGCTGTTGTTGTAAAACCTAGTTCATTCACAAGGGCAAAGTCTGAGTTTAGTCAGCGAGGGCCCTCCACAGTGTATAAGACATTCCTGGTAGTGTGGCCAGTTCACTGGGAAAGTGCGCGGGACCGAACTGCATGGTCACTCACTTACAATCATGTTCGCAGAAGATCGTGTGGCCATAACTGCCCCATTTGGAGTTTGTTTCCCGGCACTTGAAAATTTGGTTCTTTATATAAGTAATGTGAGAGGTGGTGCTGGAGCAGTTGCGTGAGAGTAGCCCCAGAGGACGCTGGGACACTCAGCTGGCAGCCTCTCTTTGATGCCAGTCCCAAGGCTATTCCAGCATGCTTGTGTTCATCAGGCTGAATGTGTCTTGACCACTCCCTCACTTGGGAGATTTCAAAGTGAAATAGTTTATAATCAGCATTCGTGTCATCCTCACAGGAGGAAGGAGTGGAGTTGCCCATGCCTATTGCAGAGACTACAGAAAGTTTGCCTGCCCCTGGCTTTGCCCCAGTCCCCATGCACGTGGGCTCTTGAGCGCTAGCTTCTCAGGCCAGTATGAAAGCACAACCCTAGAAAGGTTATTGTGTAAAACAAGATGCCCAAGTGACCCAGGTATCGCACTGTGTCTGACTTGTGCCCCAAATGTAGAGAGTGTTCTTACAGAACACCTACTCCATCCAGTTCCAAGTGGGGCCCCTTTCCTGTGCCTCTTGGAGTTCTCAGTTCCCAGGAGGGATCCTCTTGCTTCCCCTCAATTAATAGTTTCAACCAGCTGTGGTTGCAGGTGACATTTTACCTTTTAAAGAAATCAGTATTTGCAAGACTATAGGAAAGTTTTACAAAGCAACGTGGCCTGCTTTATTTCTTGAATAGGGGTATATCTTTTTAATAGTATTTAAATAATGTAAGAAAAATTTTCTTGATAAAGGAAATCTTCCTTTTGATAATTTAATTGACAGAAGATAAACGAGTCTTATCAAATACTCAACACTTAAAAATAGCTTCACATCAGGAGCTCATTTCTATGTAAAGCAAACAAAAGCTCTTGGCCGTGAGCTGAAGGTTCTGCTCTCAGTGGATGAGGTTCGTCTGACAGTTCCGCGTTTCCAGATCTTTACCCTTGTCATGGAGAGTGATTTGGGGGTAGCTTGACCAGACGCCCTGCTTTAAGTGGGACAGGAAATAGTGGTTAGCCTAGTGAGACTAGGCCGACCATACGTACTGTTTGAAATAGGATAGGGCCGGTTTTTTCTGTCCCATTTAAAATTGGTACATCTGGTCAGCCTGTTTGGAGGACAAGGGATACTCTCTGTTAAGGGAATGGAACTGCTGTCCGATTCCAAAGTGTTTTTCCAGTTTTTTCGTTGGATGGATGAGAGCTGTGAAGTTGACGTCCTTCCTTAAAAGGTTAGATGCTTTTGGGGGGCCCCAAGTTCCCTTTAGTGGTGGAATTTTAGGTTTAGTTTTATTGAACAGGTTGAGCTGAACACAGGAGCGAAAGCCAGACATGGTAAAAATCTCATGTATGACTTCACGGTTGTGGGAAGAACCAGTTTGTGTCTGTTAATTATTTTCTTAGGACCGGACTAGTTCCTCAGCCTCCAAAAACGAGAGAGAAGCTCCCATCAATAATGAGCCAGGAAGGTGCCCTCTACCCTCGGGCCTTCCTGGGGTGGCTCTTTATTCTCTACACAAGGATCTGTCCCTTGAACTGAAGGCTGCAGGCTCCTGATGTTTTCTGGTTATGATGACCTGTGTCCTTATACGTACATGCCATTGTCTCTCTTATCCTTCACAGGTCAGCACCAAGAACATTTGTAGTTCCTGAATATTCTCTGACTTGCCCTGCAGTCGAATCCTAATTTACACAGCTTTTGAATCCAGGATCGCCTCTTGACTGTCAAAATCCTCCCTGTTTTCAAGGTGTATCTCAAACACCACTTTTTGGCCTAAATGTTGCCGGATTTTTAATTTTGCTCCACCTCCCAATTTGAATTATTGCATGCCTCTATAATGATCCTTATTTAGTATTATTTTTGCACCGAATTTTCGCCAACTGGTGGCTGGTCTGTTTTGCTTTCGTGCTGGTTTGTGAAAGTCTTGCGGGATAAGCTTTAAGTTTCATTCCTCAAATCTCTGCTGCGCCTAACTTGAAACCGCATGTAGAGAAGTTCCTAAATAAATAATTGATGTATTTTATTGAATTACATGTCTCTGTGGAACACAGAAATAACATTGCTTCTAGTCAATAAATAATAAAGTGTTTATAGCTTTATTTTGTAAAGATCCATACCAGCACTGTCCAATAGATTTCTTTACAATGATGGAAATGTTCTGCTCTGTGCTCATGCCATACTGTTTAACCACATGTGGCTGTTGAGCACTTGAAATATGGCTAATGCAGTTGAGGAACTGAATTTTAAACTTTATTTAATTTTAATTAGTTTAAACTTAGCCACCCGTGGCTAGTGGCTACTGTATTCTGTACAGCACAGGCAGAGAAATAAACTGTTTTCATCTGGATCTTTTCCTTTTTAATTTCAGCAATCTTTATTAAGCACCTATTAGGCGACAACACAATTTCTAGGCCTGGGGGGTACCAAGAAGCATTTGTTAATTTCCAGACTCAGAGTGACTGGAAGATCCCATCAGTTACTAATACAGGACAGCAAGCATGACACTGTCAGGGTAATCAGAGAGTTGGGGACACATAGAAAAGGGTGGTGTAAAGCTAAGGACTGTTTGTAGCCAAAACCATGGAATTAGGAGCAAGATTGGAGAGATCAAGGAGAGTATGACAGAGGAGGGTCAGATGCGGTGACCACGCCTGTGGCACACGGCGGGAGAGCATTAGCAGTAGGTGTGTTCCTCAATGTGTGAAACATGGTAGGTGGTAATCAAATGACGTGTTGACCATATCTTATGAAAATGCCCCGTAAAGCATAGAGCGCTCTGCAGTTCTGTTACTCGTCCATTCCTTTCACTCTGAACCCTGATACTTAAATGTATTTAGCTTGTAGTTGACTCTCCAGTGCCTCGCACAATGCCTTCCACGGGAAAGATGTACAGAAGACTGACATTCATTCATTCATTCCTACAGCAACTGTTCGGTGGCCTGCTCCCTGCCACACACTGTGGCTGTTCTGAAGAATGTGACCCTTTTGCTGGCTGCACTCCTGAGATCCATCTCAGTGGGGCCATTAGGCAGGAAACCGGTGACCTCATCAGTTTCTAAAATTGATTGATCTCTTATAGCCACGGAGGGAGTGAGCGGCCTGTGATAGATAGCAGCAGGAGGGGTCCCCTTCTGGTGAGAGGTGCGTGACGGTCTCCCACTCACAGGTGCATCGGCGGGGAAGAGTTTCTGGGGGAAGGAGGAGCAAGTGCAACAGAATACCCGGGGGTAGGGAAGCATCCGACTGGAGGCCTCGGAGTTCTGAGTCAAGCGGGAGAGAAGGGAGTCGTATGAGGTAAGGTCCCAGGGGGACAGAGGGAGGAGAAAACAGGAACCTGTCCACAGAGTCGTGAATTCTGTGTGGGATGCATTGAATATTCCGAGGAGCATGAGCAGTCATTAAAGGTGGGTGCTGCTTACATTCATTTCAGGAAGATTTACTTACACACTCCCCACCCGCCTCCAAGGGTGGGACATTTGTACACTTTTAGTCCATCTTAGAAGTTACCACTTCTTAGGGTCCATCACACTGCTATTTTGAGACGCCCTCCTTTAGGCTGTAGATTAAAATCCACTGAAGAAACCGCACTGCGTTCTGCATTCTCGTGGGAGTGCTTAGAGCTAAGTAAACTGGGAAACATCTGATGAACCCTTGGTGAGACCAAAGGGGAAGACACAGTGCTGCACAGGTAGGTTCCAACTCCAGGTCCAATCCTGAGAGTGAGCCCGCCGTGAGAGGCAGCAATGGGGCATGAGAGTGTGATTGCTCCTAATTGCCTTCCTAATTGCACATGCTGGTGTTGGGGACCCAAGGCCCGGTGCTTGACACTGTACATCACAGATGACTTGTCCCAGGAGAGACCAGACTGAAATAGCTCCCAAGGATGAGCCTGGGGTTTTGCTTTTTGTTTTTTGTTGTTTTTGTTTTTTTGTAGTCCTTCAGCCAGTGGAGATGCAGATAGGAGAGGCTGAAGAATTAGGTTATGTCAAGGGTCTCTCCTAGGTAGATCTGCATGAGCCAGTTTTTGGAGACTGCTTCCCGCCAAACCTTCTAGTTTGGGGAAGATTGATTTCTTAATGTTTCTTGTTTAAGCCTTTCCTTATTATTTGTAGCACATGCCAAGAAGTTGAGGTAGCATAAGGTGCTGTTAGTACTCTGCCTGTGTTTCCTCTTCTTGTTTCCAAAGACTGTTGCCCTCTCTGCTCCCCCCCCCCCCCCCCCCCCCCCCCCCCCCCCCCCCCC
>PVJL010005242.1:0-79282 GCA_004026885.1 Lyroderma lyra | reverse complement strand
GAGTCACCTCCCAAATAAAGTACTGGTACACAGTTGACCTTGACTTTTTAACAATGTGGGGTTTAGAGGCACCAACCCCTCACACAGTCCAAAAATCCTCGTATAACTTTTGACTTCGCCCAGACTTAACTGGTAATAGTCTATTTTTGACCAGAAGCCTTACAGATGACATGAACAGTTGATTAACTCATATTTTGTATGTTACATGTATTGTATTCTGTATTCTTATTTTGAAGTCAGCCAGAGAAAAGAAAATATTATGAAAAATCATAAGGAATAGAGAGTACATTTACAGTATTTATTGGAAAAAGATCTGCATATATGTGGGCCCGTGCAGTTCAAATCTGTGTGGTTTAAGGGTCAACTTTGACTTTGTCTTACCCAGAGAAACATACTCTAGGTTCATATGTGACTTCCATGTCTGATCATGAAATACGGTGGCCATAAGTTGTTGTATCAACTTTTCTTAAAGTAGAATGTAGTTTGGGGCTTTTCCCGAAACCAGTAAGATTGTTACACTGAATATAACCACCTGCTGACCAGTTGCTTGAAGTGAGTCATTTAATCGGCAGCTCTGGGTGACGACAACAGACTTCATTTTATTTTGTGGTTTTGCGGGAACACCATTCTATGAAGCTGGAAACCACGAGAATCTTGAGCGGGGGACGGGCAGACATACTTAGGCTCTCAGTAAAAGTTTTGGGAATGCTTAATGAAACTGTTGTGTGTTTCTCACATGCGACTAAATCAGTGGCAAACTTGATTTTTGTCTGATTTGGTCCGTATTTGGTCTACAAACATTTTGTTTGTTTACGTAGTGTTTTTGAAGCAGCTTTGAATTTGTTCCCAACATTTCAGAATAGAGGATTTTAATTTTAAATATCACCATTCATCTCTTCTTTAAATTGAAATCATAGTTCATACATTCTTAATGCACCTGTAAAGTCAGGTTGTCCGGCCACACTGAGCTTGGACCCCTTTGTGACGACAGTGCTGCCTTCTAGGTCGTGAGTCCCTGCTGCTGCGTCATTCTTGCACTCTGCCATTTATATGCCTGACCCCACGAGACACTCGAATTTGCATCGAAGATCTAAGAATTTGTTTTCAGTTCATTAACTATTTGAAAACTTAATTCTTAGGCTCTCCTGCCAATTAACTTTAAATATGAAGACAAAAGATCTGTGAAATTAAAATGTAGGGCTGTGTCCGTCCTCTTTGTTTTAGAGGGTGATTTCCCTGATTTTGCGATAGTGTATGAGTTAATGGGATTCTGTTAACAAAAACATCGATTAGCTCCCAGGTCCTCCAGAGCGTGCCTCCAGAGGGAATGGGAGGAATTTTTGTAATTATGGAGCTCTTAGACTATCTGACTTGGGTCTCTTCAGTTGTGTTAGCTAATTTCAGATGACTTCAGAGCGTCTGGCAAAACGTTGAGGTAACTGGTGGGTATTAAAAGGATTTGGGGAGGAAAGGCTCGGTGATGACCTCTGTGGGAGGAAGGATGCCTGTGGCGGCACCAATCGGGCAATCAATCATTATCGATTCCCTCCTTCCACCTACATTTAAGAAGTTCATAAGCCTTTCGGAGTGGAAGAACCAGTAATGGAATTTGTGAAGTCTTTCCTGTAAAATACGTTTCCTTGTGTGTGTTTTTCTGATAAAGCTTTAAGGATGAATGGGTATTTGAGCATTCAATATCTGTTTTCCTGGAATAAATGATGGGAAAAGACTAACTTCAGTTTGATGACAGTCCTTTGAACAATTAGTATTTCAAATCGTGTATTTTTGTTTTGTTTTGTTTTTTGAAATTAACAATACTTTGTTGTGTAGAACACAACATGAACATGGGACACGTGCCATTTCTACCCAAAAACAGCTTTCTTCTGGACCCCGGTGGACTTTTTATCAGCACATTTGTATTATCCAGCTTCAAATACAGACAGACAGTCGATTTTCATTTGAATTACTATGAGAACATCGATTACTTAAAAGTAATGGATTTATTAAATAATTATTTCTCCCCATTTTTATTGATATATGGGATTGAAATTTTCAGAGCTTCTGCTCAGGACCAGTTGACCAGTCACCGAATGGGCACAGATTCAGTCGTAAGCGAAGACAGTAGGTAGTGATTTTGTGTAGGCTCTCCATAATAAAACAGCACTTGCACAGTGACTGTCAGGCTTGTAAGGCCGAAGAGCAGGGTATATCGTGTTTCCATCCTTTTTTGACTTTCACGACAACCCGTTTTAAATGAGACTAATGCACCTGTCTCATTTACCATCTCTTCAATGTCAGATGTTGTTTATTTTTCAAAGTATCACTAGGCTTAGTTGACAGAGCAATCACTGCTAATTTAGTAATTGATGAGGACAGTGCTTTATTCATCAACTGAGTCATGTGTTAAATCAGTCATAAATTGAGTGTGAACTGTCAGCCAGGCTAGGCTGGTGAACTCTGCTTTCATACTTAGTTGGTAGGAGAGACAGACATGAGACAAATAATTTCACCAGTCATTGATTTGAAAGTATGATGTGTACAAAGAAGTGTAGTGTGCAGCTGAACAAGAGGGTTGGGTGAGCCAGGAGCTTGGAAGCTTTAAGGAGGGGAGTAATTGGTGGTGTTAAATGAGGCAGAGTGGTCTAGAGAGACTGGAGCCAAAGAGATACAAGAGAAATTTATAATCTATTATAGTCAACCTGGTGTGTCATTGACCCCCTTCCTTGCTGATGCAGTAGTTAAGCTGAGGGTTCTTTCCAGGATCTGATCTTTTCTCCAAGGTCATAATTACATCAAATGTGGTTATTTCCTTTTGTCATTCACTTTTTTAAGGTATATTTATTGATAATCCACTTTGTGCTAAGCACTGCCCGGGGTATTGAAGAACTTAAATGTAGTTGGGATGAGCAAGTCACCGATGATAATTCACATAATAATCCTCCTGGGAAACTGCAGTAACAGGGGAATGTATATGTGATTGTGGGACTTAGCTTTAATCTGTCCTAAGGTGGGGTTAGAGGGACAGGGAAGTTTGTTTTGGGTGATGGTGGTGATATTTGTGTTGAATCATAAGCAACCAGTAGAGGCCATCTGGTTAGATGGTTAGAAGGTTAGATGGGTTTGTACGGAGGGTAGATACTGCGATTGGGGTTGGGTGGGGGCTGGTGGCAGCATGTGTGATGCAGTGGACAGAAGTGTCAGCAAAATGTGGAGAGCCACAAAACGTTGGGGAGCCACAGCTGGATCCCGAGTCCTGGAAGGAATTTGAGGGCAGGCAGTGGGGACAGACGGGTGTGGATTGCCAAGTAGGGGCCTCATCTTGAGAGTCTGCGTGGTTTGGACATGGAGAGCCACGAAAGCGATCTGTTCAAGGGACTGGGTTCATCTGAGGAGCTAGCAGGAAGTCCTTTTGGAAAAACCCACTGGTCATTTGACTTCCCCAATCTGAAGACTGGGGTGGAACGAAGATTTGGGATTCACTGAGATGAACTTACAGAACAACATCCCCTTGAGAAAGAGCGATTTTTACAGAGCTGGTAAGAGAGGGCCGGGAATGGCGAACTGTGCGCGGTGAAGTTGGACGAGCCAGAGACTGCTTCAGAAGGTTCAAGGAGCATAATGGGTGGTGTCAGTGGCCTTGCTGCAGGAGCCTGTCACAGCTAAGCCACGTGCTCGTGGTGGCGGGTGAGAGAGTGCTGGGGGAGGTGTGACTGGGCCGGAAGGCGCTGTCCTTCAACTAGTGGTTTTATTAATGTGTACCACAGTAAATACATGTATAACCTCAGAAGTGTGTGTGTGTGTGTGTGTGTGTGTGTGTGTGTGTAAGGAGACACAGTGTTTGCTCCTGGGAAAAGGGTGCAGTGAACCGGGCAGTTGAGGCTGATTTAGAAGCTGACATCTATGTTTTACTCTCATCTCCTGTGAGGCAGAGGCTAAATTTGGTTAGTTGATCTTCTGGGTAGTTAATCCTTTTTAAGTTTCTTGGTACTTCGCACTGTGAAATTAGGAGCGTGATACTTTCATTCAGTGATCGTGCTCTTGTTTCTTCCGCCTTTCCATTTCTACGTGTAGAAGCAAATACCATTAACAACCAAAAGGACCCATTTGCTCTCATTATGGAATACAGGTCTTTGAAAGAATTCAGTATGCATATCCTTGACCTTTTTTTGGAATTAAGCAGTATCTTGAAAATTTACCTCTCCATCTGTAATTTCTGGGGTGTGCTCAAGAACAGCTTAATAGTCTGAAAATGGATGAATTTAAAATGAGCGAGTTGAAGGGCATAACCCAGCAGTGATAACTCAGCTAATGAAATATTCATTTCCAGCTACGAAGTGGCACTGTATATCAATATGTTGTCACTGTCTGTCATTGTTACGTAGAACACAGGTATATTTATGCATGTAGAAATAGTTGAGGGGAAAAAAGGAGGCTAATTACATGCAGAAATGTGACAAATCTTCATGGCTGAGTTTCTAACAGACAACTGCTAACCGTTTTTCCCAGCCGCATTTGTGAATTAATAGAGGTTCTGCACGTTAACCTCCGTATTTGGTTTTTAGAATAATATAATTAGAGGGAGGACAATTGAGGAGATACACATTTTTTTTTTTACACATTTTCTTTTAAGTCATGTCCACACCAGGGGTTTGTGTATACAAATGTAAAATTAAGTGCAGACTTTATTACTTAGAAAAATTAAAAGAAAATGATTTTGTTTAAAAATGTAGAAAATTATGGAAGATATGTATTTATATAATTTGCTTTACCAATTAAGAATGCATTTAATTTAGCACAAATCAATGTAATTATCTGGATAATTCAAGCTAATTAAAGACCTGCCCAAATCCTTAGACCTTCATTAGCTGCATACTTGTGGTCAAAGTAGATTTTTTGGTGTTAAACTAGCGTTGTAATTGGTGTTGATCTTGCTTTGGTTTGCTGGTATAGACCTGGTTTCAATTGATAGTGCCCACTTCCTAAATAGATATCCTTCAGGGAGAAACTAAAACGGGAAATAGAAAACACGGCACATCCCATTGAAAGCACATGGCTCTGAGAGTGACAGATCTTGGAATCACATCATGTTTGTCTCCAGAAGTGCATGGACCACGGTGGAGAATTCATTAGAAATCACGTAAGCAGGGTTAAACATACGCGTGTACGCAGGGTCATGATAATGATACTCCAGTGAACAGCTTATTGCAGCCCCCACCCCCTTCCCTCCTTTTCCCTCATACTTTTCTGGTCTGTAAGGAATCATCCCTCTCCCCCGTTCCTGCTCGCCATTACCTTTTTCTGTGTCCTCTCTGCCAACGAGAAGTGGCGACCACTAATTAGACTTATAAATAAAATGCCACCTTCAATGCACGTTAGGTGTAGGTTCCCCAGATCATATGCGCCTCTTGCTTTCCCCCATTTACTGGAGTTTAAAAGGCAGACTCCCTTGTTGTCTGAGAGGGATGGAGCAGAGTGTCAGCTGTGCCCGTCGTAGTGACTCTTCAGAAATCAAAAGGGCAAGATTAGCCTTGGGCAATTGGCACTTTATTTTAGCTTCTAAAAAAATTTTATTTTTTTCTTTTTCTTCTTCCTTGATTGTTCTTTGCTTTTATTGTGAGCAAGGAGCACAGATTGTCGCCTGGGCTGACCTCATGGGGAAGAAAGTGGGTAACAAAACTTGTTCAGTATGGTGTTGACTTTGGGTTGACTTGAGCTAAGCCTTATGAGGCGTTTCATTAGCAGTCGGTCACACCTTTATGGTCCTTTATTTTTGGATAGCTTTAAGAAGAAATTTAAAATGACTGGGCTGGTTGTCATAGTTTTTGTAGGAATTCAAGGGTGGCTGGAGAGTCAATCTAGGGAAGATCTGGAAAAGCAGAAAGAGTCCCACCCAACAATGGTAAATCTCCCTGGTCCTGTTAGGAATAGGCAGAATACTATTTTTGGAGCAAAAGTCCTTGTACCTTTGTGGTCCTTCTATTTTTAGATTTATGTCTAAAGGTATTTTTTAAACTTCAGAGATAATATGCCTGTCAAGTTTTAGAACTAATATATTTAAAAATGATTATTCTTCGATTAGACTATATAGATTTAGAGTATGCTAAATCTGAGGAAAATTAGCAGGGTGTCTTTGAAATGTCCCAGTGGGACTAGAAGCATTCCACATTTACCTGTGCTGAAATAGCAGAGGGGAAAATAGATGTGTTCTGAATTCTTTCTGGATTACCACCACCATCTTCCTGTCCCACTGTCAGTTTTTTTAAACAAAACACAGTTTCAGTTTTTAACATGTTTTCCCCAAAGGGAAAAATAGTAGGTGATCTAATAATGGGCTTCCTCAAAAAAGTGTTTGTTGACTAGGCTAAAACGGTCTCTATATGTAAAGGGACCAAAAAAAAAAAAAAGTTCTTTAACCTGAGAAACAAGTTGTTTGTTGAATTGAGCTTTTTAGTGTGTCCTCTGCCTACCTTTCACTTCCAGTAAGATGATTGTTAAAGAAGGAATTGCAGTGATGAATAATTCTCAGTGGTTGTTCAGTGTTCACTTACATTTCCTGTTGGTTAAAGTTAGGAAAATATCCTTGGAAAAAAATCCAGAAACATGCAAATGTTCCTACAAGGAATTTATTTAATTTATACTGTGATTCCATTTCCTGCCTTGTGCCTGATGGACCAGAGGCGGCGCTGAAAAAAATCGTTTTGTCTTTGTTTGGAAAGCACTGTCCTGTGTTTAGTGGGTGGGCTATCTCATTGATGCTTGAAACTGTAAAGATCCCGAGTGGTATCGTTACTGATCTGCTTCTCAGTGATCTGCGAAGTGCAGGGTCCCTGTGCAACCTAGGACAGCATAGGCAATAACTTTATCACCATGGTCTGCTTGATTGGGCCCTTCTGGGAATCTGTAAATTCTTCGTCACTGACCTCGTAGACGTAAATGTCTCCTTTTGCCTGTTCTAGGCCTTAATGTTCATCGCTTATGAGGAGCCTTAATTTTGGTGTGATGAACACAGTTGTATTGCAGTGGTTCCTATGGAGTTGTTAAAGTCATTTTGTTCTTGGAAACTTCTTAAAAGGTCTATTTATTGACTTGATGGACTGTAAAGCTATTTCCGTCTATTACGAGAATTACCTTTTTGGGGAGACATTGCTGCCCACGACAGTTGTACTAATACCCCTTGTTACCCAGTGGAGCTCTGATAAAGTCTTGAAATTAGGCCATTGATTCCCCAAGGATACTGTTGCACTGTTTTTCTGGAAGATGGTGCCTGATATCAGGGAGACTACTGACATGAGAGTTTGAGAAAAGTAAAGGGTCTGGAGCAATAGCCGTAGTATCCAAAGACAGGCTAGCTCCCCATCTCAGGACCTGCTACGGCTTGGGTCTTCAGTTCTGTCCTCATCACTGGCATGCGGGCCAGCTTCTTTCTCTTTCCTGGTTTAATGGTGACGTAGTCACATGATTCAGACTTATTTTCAGCTCTGCTTGTACCTCATTGGGCAGCCTAAGGACCCAGGATGAGAGTCACATTTTGTGCCTGGGACTACTACTATATTTATAATCAACATTTTGAACTATAGAAATCAGAGTTACATAGGATTACAGAGGGAGCTAATTATATTGAGATAGTTATCAAAAAATGTGTGATAAGCAATAAATGAGTGTTTTATTGATATATTACATATTAAGATCTAGTAGTAGGTCTCACAACTATTGTAATACTGAAATTGTCATTGATGCATATGACATTTAATAGGCATATGTCGTGAGCACTGGTATGTCTGGTTTCATACAATACAAAGATGATTAATGTATGCCCTCTCTCCTTACAGAACCTCATACCTACTAGTTGGGGACACCTTCACATGCATTAGTACTTTAAATATAATGTTATGATTGCTACACCAATTAAGCATAAAATATTATTGGACCTATGAAGCGGACATAGGTAATCAATCCGTATTCCCTTTTAGGAGTTCTCTCAGTGTGCTTTGTACTCATAGATGATTGTTATTCTCATGACCTGGTATATCAGAATTTAAATAAGTGTCTGTATTTAAATCTTTAATTTGAAAGTGGCAACGAGTTCAGAAATCATAAGTGTTTAGATTATGGCAATGAAAATATGTTTTCACTGATAGTGACAACATACTACTTTGAATGTATTTTGTTTGAAAAGAGTTGGTTTTTATATTAGGCTTCTATTTTGTAAAAGTATGAGTATATATATTTATTTCATTAAAGCTGTAATGATAAATCTATTACATAAATAACATAAATATTTATCAGAAACATTTAGTGAGAAGGGTGGCATGATAAGCGATTTTTGCAAATGTCTTCAACGTTTGGTTTAGGAGAAGACAGCTGGTTTCTCACATTCTGCATTCAGTCTGTTGCAACATGCTATTTTTTTAAAATTAAGATAACGCTGGTTGTTAACATTATGTAAGTTTCCAGTGTGCAACACCAATTCAGTGTCTGTATACATTGTAGGGTACTCAGCACCGCAAGTCCAGTTTCTGTCTCTCACTACGTAATTGACCCTCTTTATATTTTTAGTGGGGTGTGGGGTTAACATAATGTTTACAATGCAGTCCTTGAGTCTGAGGGAGTGGATTTTGTGCAAGGAGTGAGTTGCCACAACTGGCACAGGCTGCCTCAAGGAGATCGTGCATAGCAAGTTATGTAGGACTTCACGTCCGTTGAGTCTTTCCTGATGCCATCAAGGTCCACGTGGCCAGTGGGTCTTCATTTGCTGTGTTAGTTCTAGTGGGTGGTGTCCATCTGCGTGTGAAGGGATCACCGGCTGCTCCTGAGCTGTGGGGGGAGGGGAACGGTGATAACACTCCTTCCCTAGTCTGTTGTGGGCAGTGGAAGACCTAAGGTGGCTGCCCTCCCCAGTCTCAGAGGGCCAGTCGGTTTTCTGCCAATTTAAATAGTCCTTATCCCCAGACGCTGCTGGACTTGTTGCTGAGTGGTGGGCTATTAGGGTTTGTTGGCTTCTTCCCTGTACCCTTATTGTCCGCTCCTCAAGTACAGGGTACATGTCACAGCCATCTTGTCTTCCTGGCTATCCTAAGAACCTGTTCATTATGAACTTGCAGTTGAAAGAAAAGTGTTTTAGTCCAGTGATTTGGAATAAACTCAAACTTGATGACAAAATTCTGACCAGATGCTATTTAACTGAAAACATCGATACAGAGTTTATTTCAGCTTTTATAGTTAGAAGAAGAACTGTCATGGAGAACAGAATTGCTGCTGGTGTGTTACTGACCGTTGTGGATGAAACATTCGTTTGTGAGGTTATGAATATATACTTTTCCTCCGTGTACTCGTGAGGAAGTGCTGGAGCAGAACCTTCGCGGCTGTTTATTTTGCCGTTGGCTCGACAGCTTCATGTGGTCCTCTTTGAGAATCCCTTCCATTCCTAAAATTCTTAGGCTTCTCCAAATTTCTTTGGTAATTTTGTTTCCCTGAAATTTAGTTATTCACACTGTGATTTAATTATTCGATCTAGGTAAGTATGTCTGAAGAAGTCATTCACCTCTGTAATTAAGTAGGTACAGTGATTGATTTGTTAAGTCTTTGTATATCAATAAGATAAAAGTATATGTAAAATCTGATCTTTTGACAGTGTATATCACCAAGGGAATTCTTGGTTGAAACAAATTATAAATCAACATCTCTTTTTCCCTCTTGCTGTGTTAAGAGGAGACAGGGGTCATCAGTTTAAAACAAGAGCAGTGCAATCAGTTGTTGCCATGTTGCTACATTATTCATGAAACAGGGAGAAGTATGATGTAATTTTCATTATTTGACTTTACTGGTCTACATATCTTTATATATAATCCATACTGAGATATTAGATACGAAGCTTTGAAGATAGTTTTGGGAAGCTAGAAATAATCATTTCTCAGGTCAGTACTAAGTCAGCATTTACCTAGGATACTTAGAATGTCTTATTTCTTAGATTTGTAATTCAGGCTTCCTCCCACAGAGGCTATGAAATTTTTTTCTATTGTAAAGATGAGCTCCTTGAGACATGTTTGTTCTAGCCTTTGGTTTAATATCACTGAGTAACTTGAGGAACTAAAACGACCCTATTATGTAGGTAATCTGCTTGAGGCAGAGATTGAACAGGTATCTCTAACAGTTTCAGGTGTCCAAGACTGCTATATTTATAATAAATATATTTGTAATCCTTATTCAGTGATTATTCTACAAACTACAAATCTCTCTTCTAGTTGGGATATTGTTTAAGGTGGTCTTTTGTGTTCAGAGGTGTTATTTATTAATGAATTTATTTTAATCTCTTTTTACTTTACGGATTTTGTTAATGATTTGCAGAGCTGGAAAAGAGGAGGAAAGCAGAAAGGTACATATTTAATGGATCTTCATGAATAATAAGTAGGATCCTGATTTCAGAGGCTGGAGGGCCTCCGTTATTAGAGCTCATCTTTCTGCTGGGGTTACTGTGACCTCGGAGAACAGGGTTTTTGTGAGGGGGCACAGGGGAGGGTGAAAGGTATGTAGTCTTCCAGTTGCTTCAGTGTCACAAAACGTGGCTCTGAGAAGCTCAGGGATGCTGAACCCCTCCCCTTCAACTTCTCATGGCTTCACTCTGTCGCTTAGTGTCCTCATGCCTTCAAGTTTCCTGTTACAACAGGCGCTGTTAACCAGAGCTCAAGCAACTGGCAAAAAAAAAAGAAAGAAAAAAGAAAAGAAATAATGATGCATTCATCTGGCATGGGTGCGAGTTAACTAAGAGTCTACTGTACTTGTCATTAAATTCTTTTCCTTTTTTCATTCTTCATTTAGATTGCTGCCCCTTTTTAATAAAAAAAATACTCAGGTAATAATTGGGGAGATGGGTGCAAAGAGTTGCTGATGAAGCAAACCAATAAGCTACTATTATCAACACATGTCCTTACCCTGGAAATTGGCATGTGTTTAGGTCCAGTATTCTGGATGCACTCTGGGTTCTCCATCATGCCACTGTCCTTTTAGCTGAAAGGATGGAAATTAATTCCATGTTTGGCTAGGTGGGAAAAAAGGAACCGTGCAACCTCTCTGCTCTTTTTCCTGCTGCAGAGAAATGAACATCCTTTTGCTTTCTCATTTCTAGCAAAGCAGATGATGTATTTCCATGGCATGGGGAAGCTGTTTTCAGCACATACCTTGGAGTAAACTGATTATCTTGGAGGAGGTCACATCTCTAAAAGTGGGTAGTGACACAGTTTGGGTTTCCCTGTTCTGTGCCGAAGGCTCACTTACGTGTTTAATTTGCTCAAGTGCATCCAGACTGTGTGAGGCCAGAGGATGACATTGGAGGAATGCCCTTACCTAAATTCCATCTTACCCACTACTTTCCCCTGTATTCTACCCCCCGCCCCCATGGTACTTTTGTTAATCAGAATAAAATTTATTATGATGAATTAGTATGAATTAGTGTTTCAGGTATCTTTCCTGGTTTTATTGAAGGGCGTGTGAGAGTGACTCTTACGGTTTAAATTCCCCTCGTCTCTGTTTTCCGGTTGCCACCTGCCCGTTTACGTGTTCTCACGCAGTCGACGGTTCCCGTTTTCCTCCGTACGTTTCCTGGCGTTGGGCTCTCCTCTTCTGGCGCAGGAGGTCAGGCTTTCACACACTCGGGCCCCCGTGTAATTGGGCATTTTCCGTAGTCAGGGTGCTGCCCATGCCTTTCTTCTCTCAGGTCTTTGAGCAGATGTTCACTGTTTAAATATTTGGTTGTTTGGGTGTAAAGCAAAATGAGATGTGAGACATCGGTGATAGCATGCTTTGCTTGTATCAGAGCAGATTGCCGCCTGCACGTTGAATATGCAAAAGCCTTTAAAACACGGGCTGTTCCCCTTAAGCATTTTAACCGTCATCTACAGGTTGTGTAGTCTGAAAAACGGGTTGAATTCATCAGGTTATTATAATGAAGATTTTTGTGGCCTCTGGAGCGTACCTGAACACTGGTGCTTTTATTCTCTGAGTTGGTTTCCAGCAGTGGGTGGGGCCTCACGGCCTGCCCCATGGGAATGAGCAATGAAGTGCATGTGCTGTGCACTCTGCACGTCCTGGTTCAGGTTGTGCAAATGATGGTGTTTGGATACATTTGGTCCTACGGTGAAAGGCTGAAAGAAACCAGTAGTAAGGCGTTGATGTTACAGAGTCAACTGGGAAGGTGACATCTCTGTGGTAGTAGTGGCTTGAGTAGTGTCAGTGACCAGCTTCCACTCTCTGCCTCATATATTCCTGACACCATGCCAAGTGCCATTCAGTCCTTCATCCAGCTCCGCGTTTGTCCTTGTGACGATCCTATTTGAAAGACGAGGGCACGGAGGCTGAGAATGGTGAACTAGCTTTCCCAGCTCCTACAATCCATAAGTACTGGAGCTAGGCCTTCAACCTCGGTGGTCCGAGTCCATTGCGCATGATATAGCCTCTGATTGCATTTCTTTGTGTTGTGGGTCTGAAGAGCACAGGCCTTGAAGGTCACAAAAAGAAATAACATCATGAAATCTTTGTTCTTTTCAACTGTAAAATGTAGATGGGAACAGTAGCTAAATTCAGAATGTTGAGCGATTAAATGACCAGTACAGATCCCTGTGTGACAAGTGCTCAATATTAATAAATACATTATTAAGGCTACTGGTTCGGGTTACACTGTAGAATTTTATGTACAGGGTGCCAAAAAAATACATACACATTTTAACCAATGTTAATTTTAACCAATGTTACCTATGTATTACTACTTTTTGAAGTTGAATTGAATTATGGCAATAATGTGTAGTATGACGTTTGTTCAAATGATGGCACTAATCAAATGAATGCTAGCATCACCATGCGACAGGCAGGACAGTCAAAGAAAATGATGGAAGCATGGTTATCATGCGAGGAGTGCAAGACCATTTTGAAGTGGTATTTGAAATTCGAGAACGTTGTTTGAGTTTCCCCCACGTTCTCCTGACTTAACGCTACTTGACTTCTGCCTATGGGGGACCTTAAAGGATGTGGTGTGCTGTAAAACCCTGACTACATTGATGGTACTTCGTGAAGAAACTGAAATGGCATGAACAGCAATACAAGTGGACACTTTGGTCAGCGTTGCTCAAGGCGTAGTTCGACATAATCAGAAGTGTCTGAATGCAGATGGTACCCAAAATCTTGCCAAGGTTATGACACCTTACTGGGTTGTTTGTACAGTGGTGCCAATGTAAGCGTGCGGTGGCAAGTTCACAAACTTAATTTGTTAGATTTTGGGCAGGATGACCGCTCTGATGAACATTCCAGAAAAAGAGTTCCAAAATGGCTTTGAAGGGTGGACTAGGCGCTGGCATCAGTGCACAGCTTCCCAAGGGGAGTCCTTCGAAGGTGACCATAGTGATATGCAGCAATGAGGTATGTAGCACTTTTTCCAGTATGAGTTTGTGAATTAATTGTCCCACCTCATATATTGAGTGTTACAATTTTAATACAGTTTTTGTCTTTGCATACAATGTGTGTACATTTTTTTGGCATCCACTGATTACTAACTGTGCCTGGCATGCCCCAAGATGAAGAAGCCTCTGGATAGTGTAAGTTCACTGTGGCTTTGGGTTGATAGTGCATCACTACCTCTGTCCTTCATGATATATGAAAAAATTGAAGAGCAGCAGATTTCCCCTTAACTTAATTCAAATTTCGTCCTTGGTCTGTTCCTCACTAGCCAAAGTGAGGAGAAATTTGTAGCTCAGGCCCTCAAGTTGAAAGTGGGCATTAATATTAGCAAATTCCCTTTAATAATCATCACATTAAATTTGATGACCACAGGGGACGTCCCCATAGCTTATAACTGAAAATAATGTCTTCAGGAGGCAAGGGAGTGTGTCCCAAATGTTAACCACTGGGCAAGATTAAAGAAACTGATGACCGAGGAGGCTGATGGTCAGTGTTATTAATCTGATCGTCCACACTCAGGTAACTAGCATTACATTTCCTGGGCCTCTCTGGCTTTCATCTTAGCTGCAGAAACAGAAAAGAAGATTGTAGAAACCTGTCCAGGAGTGAAGATTTTTGGCGCTTTCTTCTCTTTTGTGACATATTAGAGGACGGTGCTAGCTAATGGCTCTCACTGTTCTTGTTACTGAGGAGAGGAGTCTTTAAATCCAACAGCCAGCAGAGTTGAGAGTTGTCAATACCAGAGCCCTACTGGGCAGAACTTGGTTCCTTGGGGCAAAGGAAGGTGTGTGGTCACTTACAAAGGATGGACATTTTGATGAGAGTCAGAGGGTAGTTAGTATGGGGGTGGCTTCTTCATGCTTCCTTTGGAGGCTTGGGTGCATGGTTTCCTCTGCTTTCTTCTTTTCATGGCTGAACCCTCTCTCTCCAGATCACAGGTTAAATATGATTCTTAAGTGTATCCACCCCCCCAACCCCCCACAAGAGTACTGTTACCTTAATGCACAGAAGGTGCCTAAAAAATTTACACACATTTTAAGAAAAGAAAAAAGTGTAATAAAATCGTAATACTCAATATTTACCCATAACAAAAGATGCATACAAGTCACCTTTGACTTCTGCAGTTACCAGAGGTGCTCACAGTGGTGACCATCAGTGTCCAGACACTTCTGATTACAGTGAGCTACTACTTGAGCGACATTGACCAAAGTGTCCACTTGTATTGCTGCACATGCCAGTTCTATTTCTTTCCGAAGTACCACCAGTGTGGCTGGTTTTCTGTGGTACACCCCATCCTTTATGGTCCCCCATAGATAGAAGTCAGGAGAACATGGGGGAAACTCAAACAATGTTTTCAAATTTCAAATATCACTTCAAAATGGCCTTGCGCTCCTCAAACGACAACTGTGCTTCTACCATTTTCTTGGACTGTTCTGCCTGTCACATGGTGACACTAGCATTCATTTGATTAGTGCTATCTTTTAAGCGAACATCACACTACACATTGGTACCATAATTAAATTCAGCTTTGAAAAGTAATACATAGATAACATCTCTTAAAATGTGTACACATTTTTTGGCACCCCAATATATGTCACCTTATTTGTGTTCTTGCTCTGAACTTGTTTGTTATTTCCATTTCTCTTACTAGACACCAAGATGAGGAATTTGTTTCTCTCTCTCTGCTTGGTCTTTACACAGGGCCTTATGGCACATATGAATAAGCACTCAAAACTCTTCAGAGAACGAATGCCGGTGATTCGTTTATTTTATATATTTTTTATATAACCATTGTTTTCTTTCAGGTGAGGGGTTAGTTTTTGGACCCAACTTTGTCTGTGTAGAAATAAGAAATGAAGTGAAGGACTATAGGACAAGGTATGATCGAAAGCACAACCCTGATCTCTCAGTTGTGAAAGGCCTGGGATTATGTGGCTGGGTTCCTGGGGCTAAGATGTCCACCCTTGACTCTTTGGGACTATTTTCCATTTTGTTTGTGAATTGCAGAGATGATGCTAATCATGCTGTGGGCTTCCCCTGAAGATTAAATGACACAGATTTCATTGTTGCTGAGATTTTTTTCCCCCCTTCACATTTTAACATCTCTGAAATCAGGATGTAATTTTTATTTCGTAGTGTTTGAAAGTTGTTGCCAGGTGTTTTTGTTTGTTTGTTTATTTTTTTCACACTTGAACATCACTGAAATTGGAAGGGGTCTTGTGATTAATGATGTCTTCAACTTCCTGAAATCAGGTAGTTATGGGAAGTGTATCAGTGTTAGGTGTATATAATAAACGTTAGTTTCCTCGTCTTTTCCCTCAGTGATATAAAGGAAAAGAACACGTCGGTACAGTCATCACTGGGAGAAAGATACCTTCTGGGTTCGGATACGCCCAGGCCGGGTGACTGGGAGTTGAGTTTCTTTTTGTACTGTTATTGATAGTAGTAATTTCACCGCCCTCTGCCCTCCTTTGTAAGTCAAGGTTTTTTTGGCCATTTGGATCAGCAAATAGGTTTCCTGTCTTTCGCCAGGGATTGCCAGCGGCTCCTTGGAGCTCTGCGTTCAGAGTTGTGAAGACGAGCCCTGGGGATCTGTTGGCAGATGTCACCATCGCTTAGACATCAGCTTGGTGTGGAGAGAGGGTCTTGTGTTGCCGCTGCTGGGTTCCCTGTCAGCTCTCATTGTCAGTGTTAAAAAGAAGAAAGGAGGGAGGGAGGGAAGAAGAGAAGAGAAAGGGAAAAAAAAGAAGGGAAAGGAAGTTTCCAGTATCCAGTAAAAGAAGTCGGGGTTTTGTGACTACCGTGTTCGCGCGTGCGGTAATTCTGTTGGAGCATAGCGTCCCATACGCTTTTCCTCTCCAAATATCTGTCTGCATTCTAACAGAGAGTTACGTGAACTATTTCTTAGCGGATTGAATTCTTCCACAGAGATTCACCCTGCCCAGCATAGCGCAGGCCTTTCGAAGCGCTTCATGCTCTACCTGTGGATCCCAGCTCAGCATTTAAGACGACTCACCCCCTTAACGCTCCCACCGAAATGCTGCATGTGACAGGAAGTCACAAGTAGGTAATTCTGTGGCGGTCGGACATAGCGTCAGTCGTGGAACTACTTCATCAGGGTAATGCTGGGAACTCGCTGCATTTCATCCGAGACATTTCCCAGAAAGGAATAAAATATTTTCGGGCACTTTGGCTTTTAAAAAGTCTGGTCTTTACCACCCTCCTAAGGCATTCAGAGTGCTGCTGTTGCTGTTGGTTTTGCTTTCTGTTAACCAGTGGCTGGCAATCCTAATTCGCATAAATATTGTGATTTTGTGAACAGACTAGTTTGAGGGTGTGTGGGGGGCAGACTTTTGATTTTAAATGTCCCTGTATATTTTTTCTAGATCCAGTTTTGTAGAAGGTGGGAGGGTTTACAGGTGAGATGAAGACACGTGAGGAGCTGGATGCGGCTGCACCAACTTAAGAAAATACGAACAGATGAGTGTGCGCACGGTCACCTGTACTGTCACCTGCACCGTCACCCGCACCCTGACCGGGGGCGCGGTGAGCGTAGGCACCTGCGGACATTCTCAAGGTGGCATTGGCATCGCGGCTGCTTGGTGGACCCTACTTCCGATGACGTCCACGCTATGTCCAAAGCATGAGAGTCCTCTGGGAGGCTGTCACAAAGCTCCTGCTCCTGTCCCTCGGGATTTCAGCCTGAAGGAAGACCATAAAGTGCTCCTGCGGTGGCAGGAGTGGAGACATCGTTCCTTGAAGGAAGGAGAAAGGTGGAAGGAAGCAGAAATGTGTTCAAAGCCATGTCAGCAGTGTCCCCCTGGCGGAGGCCCTGGCCCACCACTGCCAGCTTCAGAGTCGCTGAGGGACGTGACCTCCTGGTGAGGTAAAAAGTGCGTGACCAGCTGCTTCTCCAAAACGGATGTGGTGGTTGCTCCAGGGAGTGCTTGTGCGGTGGGCAGTGGCTTCCAAAGCACAGGTGTTTTCAGGATTGCTCCCCAGGGGTCTGTACCTGCAGGCTACGTGGGGCGTGGTGTGCATGTGTGCGTGCGTGTGCCTGCGTGTGTGTCTGTCTCTGTGTGTGCATGTGCCCGCGTGTCCCACGCACCCTCCAGATATGTGCCATTGTGTGTGTGGGGGAAAATGTACATACATGTCTGCTGTGTGTGGCTTTCTGTGTTTTGCTTCTTTTCATTTATTTACAAAAAGGAAACGGGGAAGAGAGGTGGAGGAGAGAGGGTGGAGCAGAGTGAGGTGGGTTTGGAAGGTTATACAAATATCCACGTCAAGTGCCCGCGACAGAAACTCAGTTTGGTTCCCACACAGAAGGAATGCAGTGTGTGTTGTCCTCAGTGTTCCTTTGGGCCAGCAGCCCAGCCCTGTGGTCAAGGACATCGTGCAGGTCTGTCTCGGGGCTCTCCACCAACCGTGTCAGCGTTTTCCTAATGCTGGCTTCCCATCATGACAGTGACATCTTGCCGCTGTCCGTACCCGGGGGGCAGGGAGGAGTGTTTAGGAGAAAGAACTTTCTCGAGACACCTGGTGGTTCAGTGTTTCAAGCTGTGTCAGGGACATTGCAACTCTGTTGTTTGTACAGTTGCTTACCTTCAGCTAATGGGGGTGCGTGCGGCAGTCCTAAAGTTTGGGTGCAACCTTAACAAATTTTGTTTTCTTAAACTATGGGAATTGTCAGTAACATACAGAAGTCGAGAGGAGTGTAATAAGCCCTCGTGCACTCCCTACCCAGCCTGGGAGGACTTTTTTCATTGTGAGTGCATGACTCGGGTAGGGAAGGCATGAGCGCCAGACTGAGCCCAGGATTGCTGCCTGGAGACCTCGAAGTGGAGGTGGGGAAGCTGACGAGAGAGTACGTGACCTCTTTGTAGGGAGCCCTTCATTACAAACATCTAGATCTGAGAAGGCCAACGAGGGCTCACAGGACAAATTCTCCTGCCTGCTTTGTGAGTAAAGTGTCATTGGGATGTAGCCACACCCATTTGTTTAGATATTCTCTGTGGCTGCGTTAGCACAATGGGTAGAGACACACAGCCTTTAAATAGGTACCATTAGGCCTTTATAGAAAGTTTTCTGACTCCGGTTCTAGAACACTGCTGCCCAATTAGAAATACCATGTGAGTCATAAATGTGAATCACATGTAGTTTATCAGTTGTTCTAGTGACCACATTGAAAAGTAAAAAAGAAACAGGTGAAATTAAATTTAAGAGTTTACTTTATTCAACTCAGTATCTATAAGATAATTCAACATCGAATCAATAAAAAAATTATTAGTGAGACATTTTACACAGCTTTTTCCTGCTACGTCTTTGAAATGCAGTGTGCATTACATAATGTAAGTACGTCTTAGTTCTTACTAAGTCAGGTGCCTAATTGGCCACGTGTGGTTAGTAGCCCACTGTATCGGACAAGGTGCCTCTAGAAAGTACTCCTGAAGCGTTTCTTTGAGAATACCACAACTCCCAGTACAATACCATTTCAATGTCTGTTCATGTCTTATCGGACACCTGATGAATATTTTTTTGCCCAGAGGACTTCCTACATTGTTTTCTGGATGTAGGAATGCAGTGCTTGGATATGACATCTGGTGGTCACCTAGGCTCTCTCACGGGGGTGATGTTACTCTACACACTAGCTTCCTGGTGTTTGCAGATTGTCTCCTTGCCAAGAGATTTCAAATGTCTGTTTGTCCTGGATCTTCTGTGTCCATTCAAGTCATTGCCAAGCCTTTGGAAAGGTAAAAGCTGCAATGCCTGGGTCTTTTGTGCTTCCTCTAGGACGTAGCTTTCAGGCATGAAAAATCGACGGTCACTAAATCCATTTGTTGGTTTAATGAACTACCTATCCCTTAGAGTTGATTAACGGATCAGTGGGAAATTCTGGAAAACGCTTTTTGCAAACATGACCACTTTTATTCATGGAGGAAGATTGGAATATAGGTTTAAAGAAAAGAAAAATGACCATTGCCAAGGCCCTTGGGGAAAAGCTTTTGGTCTCTTGCATTCCTATGAGCTTCCTATAAGTGACGTCACCCTGCTGTCCTGTGTATTAGACTTCTGTCATCTTATTGCATATTAGAGCAGGGAAGCAGTGTTTATTACTGTTGACCAACTCACTATTAAAAGTATGTTTGGATTAGTCCCAGGTTTCCATTGTTGATCGAGGTTTGATAAACAAAGACGTACTGCCCAGACACCTGTCTCCTCCTGTAAGAAAGCTGCTAACTTTGTGGCACAACCTGGGAGTTAGTGGTTAGAACTAGATTGGCACCCTCTTTACCGGGGTGGGAATAACCCAATTTCTTGGGCAAGGCGTGTAATCTCAGTTTATGGCTTCCTTGCTGTCAGACTTGCTTTTGCTTTTGTATCCCCAGATGGTCCCGGAACCTTTATCCCTGTGGAACCGTGTGATAAACTTTTCAGCAGCGTCTTCTGCCAAGAGGTTGAAATAAATCCGTCTCATCAGTGTATTTTTGCTTAAGGGTAGCTTAAAAGTGCTGATGGTTCGCTTTACTTCTTCATAGGCTCATTCTTTATTTTTACTGCAGGAGTTACTGACTTTTCTTTCTGTCTCTCTCTCAAAAAAAAAAAAAAAACCTTCATTGATATGTCAAAAAGATGAAAAGATGTTATAAACATACTTTGACTTTTTCTTTGCTTCTCCCCCTACCACCTCCCCCCTCCCCCCGCCCAACTTTTAAAAATAGGTCTCCTGGCACCAGGCATTTGTCAAAGCAGTAGTTTTGACGCGTACGATTTCCCCCTTTCCTGATGCGTAAATGCTAACTCTCCTCCCCCACTTTGCAGACACGGCATTTTCCCATCTGGGTTTTAGTTTTATGATAGCGCATTATGAAGGATTTGACAGATCCCTTGAGATGAATGTCTGTTGCTATATTTGCTGGCGATCTTGGCTCCCAGCTTCACTGGTGATGGGGACGCAGGCATTGGAGACCCAGGGAGGTTGGGCAGACCTACCACAGTGCTGGGGCCGACGTCAGTGATTTTAAAGGGACTATTCCTGTTGCTCTAAGTGGGGGGCATTCGTATCGCCAAGAGGACCTTTGGCAATGTCTGGAGATATTTTTGGCCAGGGATGCTGCTAAACACTGTGCAGTGTCCGGGATAGCCCCTGTAACAGAATTCTTGGGCTCACATTATTGCTGATGCTGATAAACTGGGCTCTAAGGGATGCTTTCTAAGGATCAAGCTGTGGCCCAGGTGCTGCTCTTCTCTTGATTTTTCTTTAAAAAAAAATATGCCAACAAATGAAAAGCCACCAACTAGATTCATAATAAATTACCTCTTAAAGAAAATCCCAGGTCTACTGTTTCTGCAAAAAGGAAAAG
Source organism: Lyroderma lyra (assembly GCA_004026885.1). Classification (NCBI taxonomy): domain Eukaryota; kingdom Metazoa; phylum Chordata; class Mammalia; order Chiroptera; family Megadermatidae; genus Lyroderma; species Lyroderma lyra. The sequence continues at coordinate 58,475 of PVJL010005242.1, read as the reverse complement.
GAAGAAACATCAGAGTGGTCCCATGGTATGTGTTGCCCACTGATGACGTTTCACTCTGAGGACTGTGCTCTGGGTTAGGGTAATAACCAGAGCCCTGGAGGTCACGAAGGCCTAAGTGAAAGGGTGTCAGGTTCAGTCCCCAGATGGGCAACCCCGCTGGGCTGTATGAGGGTATACACTGCTATTAAATCTCATGGTGCATTTAGTTTGTGATGGGAAGGTGTGCGCTTTAGTTATTCTTTACCAGGGAAGACCCACATTTCTCATCTTGACATGATTGCTTAGGAAGGTTAGATGTTGGCTAGTGAAAAGGGGCGGGGGGAATGAATTTATACACCTTGCACTTGGCCAAGCTGGACGTAATCTTTTGCTTTTATACTGTGAGTTGTGTTTGCTGTTAAGTCATCGATCATACTTTGCCATTTAAGAAAAAGAAAACGAGCCTTTTTGTGGATGTTTTAGTCCATGGTGCCAGAATTTGGTGGGATGAGTGCTAGTTCTGGGACAGGCCTCTGGAACTCATTGCCATTGAACTCACAAGTCCCCGATGCACCGCCTGGGATTTCCGCAGCTTTCTCAGTCAGCGCTCCTCAGCAGGGGTACCGGAAACGGTGCTTCAGCGCCATCACTGGGCTTTCGGCGTGTAGGGCGGGAGAGGCAGAGAACCTAGTTGTAGCAGGCGTGCCCGATGGCGTGATCTTCGGGTGGGCTTTGTGGGCAGTGACGGCGTTGGGTTTCCCATGTTGGGGAGCGCACGCCTCCGTCAGCACAGGTACCTGGAGGTGGTGCCTCCCCCGAGTAAGTGGAAGGCCATTGCGAGGGGTGGGTGATAGACTTGGCTGTGCCACCCTCCTTACCCACGTTCTTAGCACATTGGCCCTCCTGCTCTGTGACTCATTGTAGATGCAGCGAGTGAAAATTTGAATTCAGTGATTAAGTCCTTTTGATTTCTGAGTCGTGGAAATTCTTGTGCTAATTTTTGTGCTCCTGGATTTATAGTGCATCTTAATGAACATCATGTTTTTCCTCCTTAGTTACTTTAAAAATGTGACAGAGGAGTGAGCAGGTTGTGCTGGTTACGTCTATTGACAAACAAAAGGAAGGAGACTACAAAACAGGGAAAGGAGGTGACAGCAATGGGCTCTGATAAGCCCTGGGTGAACCCCAGAGGGGTAATTATTCTTTAAATACTTAAAGAGGGTGTTATCTATTTGAAGCCCCATAAAGCCAGCAGTGTCCACCATCTATCTGGTTTTTCTGTTGATGTAATTTTAGGAAATCAAATGAACTGAGATGGAAATTAGGTTTCCTTCTCCGTGGCTGGTGGACCCTGCACGTTCTATTAGATTTAATAAGAGTTTTGCAGGTGGAAACACAGCAGGACCGTAGCTTTCATCACTTCAGAGAGCAGGCCTGTCATCCACAGAGAAGACAGAATCATGCCTCTCGTGTTGCCATTTAAAAATTCTTCATTTTCTGTGCCCACGTTCTTCATCACAGGCGTGGAGAGGACAATTCAGCATATTGTACTTGGGAAAAGGGAGAGAGGAGCCATTCAGATTCCTATTAAAATGAATTGCAGGAGCTGTACATCACTTTGTAATTTCTGAGACGCCTTGTAAATCATAGGGAACGAGGGCATTCTACCATTGGTCAGCGGAAAAATGGGAAGTTTAATCGTTTGTTAGAGATTAAGAAGGAGAGATGACGGTTTGGTGAGACCCTGACACGGTGAGCAAGTTCGTTTGGAAGTTTGTCAGGCCTGTGCGCAGGCGGAGGGTTTAATGAGGTTGCTTGTCCTTACTCAGGTTGGCTTCCACCCCATCCCCGGGACCTACGTGGGCGCTATGCCAGCAACGTGCTCAAAACTTACATTTGACCGTGAGAACTGTACCTCTATCTTTCACTGTCTCCCCATTTCTCTTTTGTGATTTTAGGAGCTGAGAAACTGTCTTAATTGTGGTCAGTTCTGTGTCACAAACTTGGATCAGTGTTGTAAGTCCCAGCAGTTAACTTTATTTTAATTTTATGTTTTTATTTATTTTTTAGCTGATACCGATTAAAGTTGAAAGAGTCTTAGAGTGCCAGGAAGTAATTAGTGTATGTGGTGTGTGTGTAAACCCTATAAGCACACACACATACACATACTGTAACCACCAAATATGTGTGCACATATATGCGAGTGCGTATGTGCCTGTATTGTATTTGTACGTATTGCTGACTGTCATCAGGCTGTTTCCCCTTTCACACTCGGAACTGTGCATTGAGACTGGGTCGTTCTAGAAGTAAAGTTCTTGCTTCCCCTCCCCTTCCTGCAGAAAGCTCTGAGAATGACTTTATCTCGGGGCCGTGGTTTGTTTTGATCTTGTGAAGAGCTGGGAGCACTCTGATGCAGGGATCCGCAGAGGCACAGCACTCGCGGGGCGCCTGTCAGTGCCTGTTCGTCGGACTACAGGCAGGCCGCTCTGCTCAGGACGCGCCTCCCCTCCCTGGTGGCTGCACTCGTACCCGACTGGCGGGGGCCAGCAGAACCCACAGAAATGGCTCTTCAGGGTCAGGCCTGTCATGTGGATGTCACCAGATACACAGGAGACTTAATAATCACAGTCTGGGGTGCTTCACAATCGCAGTTGTTGGAGACTGAGGCCCCAAATGATTACAAAACTGTGAGTTTCTTTCAACCCCCGTTGGGTTATTTTTAAACTGCTGAGTCACACAAATTTGGCCCTTGAGGTGTGGCCTGGACTAGAAGCTGGTGGTCCTCCAGTTTTGCAACTCATCAGAACCGAGTCCTCATCTGTCCCTACTTTGAACTGGAAATCTGCGTGTTCTTTTTAAGCACCCCAGAGAGTTCTTATAGACGTGGGCCCTTGGTTCGCTTTGGAAACTCCTGAAATGGGTTATCCATCTTACCGTAACCATCCCAAGCAGGAATTGATTTATTTGAATGTAAGTAATTTAAATTCCATCATGTGATATTGGATCTTAAAGCAGATTTACTTATGTAAGACAGACCATCATCGTCTTTACAAAACAGGCAGGGATTTCAAGTGAGGCCTGAAGTCTCTGGAAGGTTCAGTGCACTGGACACAGCTCCCCTGGCCCAAATGATGTGGAATTAAATGCCTCCCCTTCCTGCCCTCTCATGTACAAACTGGCTGGGTTACAGCAGAGATGGTTCTTCTCAAATCCAAGCCTGTTGTCCAGCTCTGGTGAGAGCAGGGCTTTTCAACCCTCCTGATGGAGTCTTGTGTCCAAGTGCTTCACAACGAGACCTTTTGTATCTCAGTTGATGAAAACTGAGGTGTGACATAACATTCAAACTTTTGTTCCTTATTTCTTACGAAACCTCTTGGATTTGAATCTGTTTTTGCTATAATACTGTTAGATGTGTGACCTTAGACAGGTGACTCAGTCTTGCCATATTTTGTTTCCTGTACTGTAAAACAAGGGTCATAGAATTCATCAACTTATAGTGGGAATAAGTAAGAGAATGCATGGAATGTTTGTTCACTTTCCGCGTAGTAAAAGTTCAACAACTGTTCTCTGTTGTTATTACCCCGGGGGTGGGGCGGTGGAGTTGGGGACACTTAGAAATGAATGAGCCCCAGATCTGACCTTCGTCAAGAACTTGCAGCCTCAAATGTGGTAAAAGGTGTAATTAAATCACCACAGCACAAGGGAGACGGACAGAGGCCATCAGGGGAGAAGAGAAAAACGATTGCCCTTTCTTCCGGGGAGAACGTGACTGCTTTCTGCTGCATCTTGAGAGGCAGCATGGAAGCAACTGGAAGAGGACGTGATGATACAGTGTAACAGCCTCTGTGGCACAGGAGGTACCCAAGAAATAACGGTCTCAAAGGACGTGGCCTTCTGGAAACCCGAGTGTGGCTCTGGTCCTGTTACCCTTTCATAGAGTGGGCGTGGTGACGCTGACCACACGTGGTTGCATGCATTCAATGCACATCACTTGCAATGTGCTAGCAGGACACTGGGCACATCGTCACCTCCGGGCAGTGGTGGCTAGTCATGTGATTGTTCTCTGCGGGCGTGAATGGGAGTAGAATGACATGGCCCAGCAGCAGGACTGTGTACCAGATGATGAAGGCGTTTGAGGACTGAGCTAAGGCATAAAGACTGTATTCCCTTGAGAGCTGGGAACCCTGGGAGCCTTTTCATCAAGTGTACAGACATCGAAGATGTGTCCTCTGGTCATTTCAGTAACGTGTCTGGGTGAAGAGCAGAAAAGGGACAGTTTGTCTCCACACCCCTCTTTCTGTCAGAGCCAGGCCTTTCCCAGGGGCCCTGCTGCATACTTTACCTGGGGATAGGGACCAGCTAAGCCTGATGGAATGATGTGTTTTTAGGGTCCCTGTCCTAGGCAGTGCCAGTGTCAAAGGGACATCTTATTTAACATTGTAAAACACCCCCCTCCGGGATTCTTCATCAGCCCGTCCCTCTAAGGCACGCGGCCATAGTGAGGAGTGCGAGGTGCCTCTTACGCGGTGCTGGGTGGAAGGGGTGGAAGGGGCACCCCAGGTCTGGCTGCCCGCCGCCGCGCTCATCTGCTCTGAACAGGTGTCTGCTCTCGGCTCCACCGGTATAGAAATTCCGTTGTCCCCACAGTGGACATTCGACGGGCAGTGGATTGTGACCGACTCAAACTAATCAGAATGAACAGGCATCTATTTTTACGTGTGAGACGGAATTCAAGGACAGATGGAGAAATCGAGTCCCAAAATGGGCGATCCACAGGGCCGGCGAGGTTGCTTTTGTGGGCCTTTAGTTTTCCGCCATCGAGGTGACGTCCCAGGTAGAGAGAGAGAGTGCATATGTGACGGGTCACCTGCCAGCCTGTGAGTGATCTTCCCCGCATCCCAAGGCCTCCCTTAGCCGATGTCCAGGGCCCTGTGCAGGGGAGGGCGAGGCTGTCGGCCGCAGCACGAGTGCTGGACCTGGTTATTGTGCAGAGTCAGTACTGGCATAGCCGTGCTGACCCTTATGTGTGTCACTCTCCAGTGCGCACAGGTGGGCGGACACCTTGCTGCCCTGTTGACGTTGGGCTGGCTCTGGGGCTCTCTTTGGTCAGCAGAAGCACATGGAGAGAGGGCTGCATTGCGCCTTCCTTGGCCTCTCTGCCACTTGCCACAAGAGTGGTGTGTCCCACATTCCTGGGTTTGCTGTGGGTCCCACAAGGAGACATGGATGGGAGGTCCTGGCCCCAGCCTTCCGCTCGAGGCTGTCATCCAGTATCCCTGGACACAAGCGAGCAAGGGAAAAAAGCCCTCCTTGTCGTCTGCCACCCAAGTTCTTTTCTGCTTTGGGGCACCTAATAGTATTGCAGCAGAAAGTCTGACCTCCACAGCAGTCAGGTCGGCTAATGCGTCTGCTCCTGGTCCAGAGAGCTCAGGAAGGAGTCAGTGGGATCAGGAAGGAGGGTCACGCATCATTCTCTCTCAGGGTCATGTAACCTGCCCTGTTTCATCAGAGCTGCATTCCAGGGAGGTGCCCTATTCAGTCCTGCCCGTGTCCAGTGTTGTAAAATGCTCTGCTTCTTTCACCAAACACCACTGTAGTGTTCATGTTCTGATTAACAAAGGCAATCGACGCTGTTAAACTTAATTTAAAGGTGTAATGGCTGTGTCTGTCAGATAAGGAAAAAATAGTACCATGGACCTTTTCCAAATTCCCACAGGCTGCGCATATGAAAACGCCCTCCAGAGTGCTGACAGCACACCTTGCCTGTTATTACAGCTCAGCTTTTGTTTGGTTCCTCTGCCAGGACCAGAATATCATTAGGTTACAAATCAGATCTAATGGTTGAGATTATTGTTCATCTTGAGCTCTGTGCTTTCTCTCCATTAGTTAAGGCATAACAGAAATAATTTAATTTATTAGTGGGCCCATCTTCAAAGAGCTTTTGTTTCAAAATGTGCTTGAGGACACAGCTGGGGAGAGCCACGAGTCTATCCTCCATGCCTCCTGAGGTAAAATCGCTAGGACGTAACGGGGTTTGAAAGAACGTGGTTTTGCAGGGTGAAGAAGTGCTCACACTCAGATACAGTACATTTTTGCTGCAAGGAGCGGGTTTTCGAGCAACTTCTTTCGGGTAGCTTTAGTTTTTTAAGGGTGTCTAAGAGGTAATTGCACAACTGTGTTGACATTCATTTCTTGGTTACCTGTGTCAAGGTCAACAAGTTTATTCTCTACTTTCTTTTCAGGGCCTGATCCACTTTCCTTTTATACATAATTTTCATACCAGCTTGAAGATGATTCAGAATGGATCTGTACATTTTATACAACAGTGGAAACTCATCATTTTAAATGCAGATTTTTTAAAAAATCGTGTTTCCTAAGTTTTCACATGCTACCTCAGTAAGATTGAAGATAATTCTAGACAGATATGCACACCTTTACTCACTAACTTAAATTCAGATTCATTATTACATTTCCTAGGATTCCAGGTAGCTCCTCAGTGAGCTGCTTTGCATCATAGAGATTCTTAAAGGACGACTAACAATATCCGCAAAATGGTCCTGGCTCTTTAAAGAAGCCCTGTGCATTATGCCCTGAGGGTTCTTCTCATATCAACAGGTCCTGCCCATGTTGGTCCAGCCCTGAGTGAAATCCCCTGATGCCCAGAGGAGTGGGAGAAGTGTTTGAGTGCGCTGAGACAGAAAGAAATGCAATGAGCAGCTGTTTTGCTGGTTTGATGAGTATTTAATGCTTACCTACTAGCTCAGGATGCTGGATTCATGTAACTGTGCATGCCTGTCCTGGGGTCTTAAATGCTCCGGACTTTATGGAGACATTTAAATTTTAAATTCTCTAATCAGCATTCTTCCTTGCAATGAATAATTGCTTAGATTACTTTACACAGACTCCTATCCATTATTATTTAGCAAAGACCAGGGTCTTCAGATACTTGGACGGGTTAGTTAGGTAGATCATAAAAATCTTTAGCGTGCAGTAGTACATGGGGCTCAACTTAATGGCAGAGGATGAAGTCCAAGGCTTGCAAGAGAGTGAAGAATAAAAGATCTAAAATCTGTGTGTGTGAGTGTGTGTGTATGTGTGTGTGAGTGTAATTGTGCTGGTTGGTTTTTCAGCCATGTGACTTGAAGCATTCTGGATGGCCTTAATAGAATGGTAGTAGTTTTAGTTAGGGTAGTAATGGTAATTTATTGAACACATACTGTATTCATGGCCCAGTGTTACTCTCTTTATATGAAATATCTTGTTCAGTGTATCCCAGCAATCTTACCCTGAAGGGGCTGTTAACATTTTTATGCGACAAGAGAAGCCAAGTTGTTTCTTTATGTCCTAGGCATGTATGTAGTGTTTTTATATGTGCCAAGCATTCTTCTAAGTGCCTTTTAGCTATTACATTAGTTCTTACAGAAATTTTAAGAGATGTGATTCTTACAGATGTGAGAATCGAAGTGGAGAAAGTCAAGGCACCTGCCCGAAGTCACAATCAGTAATCCCCTACAGGCTCCTCCAGCGGGCTCTTTAACTCTACCCAGTGTTAACGAGCGTGGGGGTGGCCCTGGGCTGCTTGCTCTCTAGGACCATCTTGCTTAGGAGCTTATGCTCAGTTTGCTTCTCTGTGTGAAGGACGGGGTTTGCTTGTTCTTACCCGAGAGCAGCTCTGACATCCGCCAGAACTATGTCTGCAGGTACCTTGCTGTGTTGAGCTTTGACTTGCTCTAGTTCAGCCTCTGTCTAGTACCCCCACGTGTTTTCTACTTTGTTTGTTGGTTTATAATTCAAAGATCTTCCCAAAGTCTTCTCAGACCTCAGGGAACTGTGAGTTACATGGAAGGCTGCTTAAAATTGTGTAAAGTTAGGATTAGCTACCTAAGGTGTCTAGTCTTTATTTAATGTATAAGTAGAAGGAGAAAGAATATATGTGAAAAATCAGGTACCTTTATTAGGGTATCTCTTGTTTTCTCTGTCTCTTTCTCTCAGTTTATCTAGGATGAGGAGGACAGGCTCTGGAGAGTGCGTTTCATTGCGTTACTACTGCTTTGTGCCAGGTAGCTTGCTTAGTGCTTCGCATATCTGATGTCATTTACCTCAGGCAGCGACTCTATGAGAACTACAGCCTTTAGCCCTGTTTTATAAGTAAGGGTGCTGAGGCTTCGGGTGGCCAGTAGTGTGCTTAGGATTCAGGCTCACATCTGTAGCTCTGCATCTAGTCCAGTTTCCTCTGCAGGGCTGCCTCAAACTCAGGTTCTATGTGCCCTGCCTGCTAGTCGGGTTGTTAATGGTTCTGCTTCCTCGGATTTAGTTTTGTTTATTATTAAAAGAAATCTCATTTTGCTGACTATGTAATCCTGTTTCCAGTGCAGCCTAGAGCTGGAATACTTCTAACAGGGATGACCATTTTCCAGTTCACCTCTCATTGGAGCTATAGGAGATACCGAGCTTATATATTGGCAGGACTGTAGGGACCCAGGTGACGGGCTTCATTGTTTCACTGAGGAGAAGTCGTTTATCCCTTCTCTATTGCCAGTGCTGATGCGAGCCCTATTGCTTTGTGGTCTCATTTGTTACCAAGCAAGGTGAAAGGTACAGTGGCTCTTTGTAAAGTTGAGGGAGGCGCATGCATCCATCTGACCAATACTCATAAAGCCCTGTCACCTGCTGGACACTGGGACAGGCACCGGGGTACAGCTGTGAACAGAGCAGGTCCGTTCCTGGTTTGCCCTAGAAATGTAATTCTTAGAAATTCTAGAATGGACTCACTATTTTCATTTTTATTTAGTTCGTGGGTTGTATTATTTCATAAAAATCACTGGTTACTGGCCATCTGTCACCCCTGAAAATATCACTGTAAAAGAAGATTTTTCGACAGCAAAACTAATGCCTTTGTTTTCCTTTGTATTCTTTGCCTGCCTTCGAATAACTCTTAACTTTGTTATGAAACCTGTAAGGTGACTTAGGATCCTCTAGTCAAGCTCTTAAATGTATTAGATGAGGAAATTGAGGCCCAGGGAGGTGAAGTTCAAGTAGCAAGGTAACTTAGTTCAGAATAGGACTTCACACTTGGTGCTGGTTTTGTCTTGGCCTTCCCTGAACAGAGTTCTTTAACCCAGAAAGCACGGTGGACTGTAACTGCATCCCATGTGGCTACTAGGCAGTTGTGGTTCTACTGGTTCTTAGGGTTCGAGGGGCCAAAGACGCTTTGGACACCTTCTCCCCAGAAAAATACCCATCACCACATATATTCAAATTGTTTATACATTTTTTGTTTTTTTGTTTTTTTTTTTTTTTTGTATGTGGATATTTCCCTGGCTGGGAATCGAACCCAGGCCATAGCACTGACAGCGCCAGTGCCGAATCCTTAAGACACTACACCACCAGGGAACTCCTGTTTATACATTATTTGAAAATGGATTGAAGAGGGACATCAATGGCTCTTTTTGCCGTGACTTTGGTGAGAGATGACGCAAGTTTGGTTGAGGGTGACAAAGGGGGAGATACAGAGAAGTGACCAGATTTGAAGGCTTTGCTGAGATGGAATTTCCATCTCCTGTGCCAGTGAGAACAGTTTCTTTTCTAAATCCACATGGAAATAGAGCTTTTGGGGATAGATAATTTATTGATCACATTAACTTAAATGTCATGCCCTGAAGCCTGTTGGTAGCTACATGAGGGTTTCATTATTAAATCACTTCTTATGCATGTATTTAATAATACATACACAAAGAGCTAATGATAATCTTAAAAATGCTAATTCTAAACCTTTTCATTTATGTCATTAAAATTACGTCGTGAAAGATTTTAAAAGTGATTGAAAAATGTCATAGAATACTTTGGTAGGTGGGCGTATTTGATTCGAGGCCCAGCTGAAATTTTTTTTTTTTTTTTGGTACTTATTAACATTTATAAGAAATACAAAAAGAGTGATTGACTTGGCTTTAGAATTATTATAATTTTAGTTACAAATGGACTCTGGGAAGAGAACACCAGCAGTAACAGATTATAAATCTCAAATTTTTGCATGAAAACAAAAATAGAGGCACTAGGAAAACTAACAAAACCACAAACTTACAAAACCACAAACACTATCTGCAGTAGAACTAGGTTACAAGGTATCTGTGTCAGTCTCAGAATACGTGTGGCTGGGACAAGCCATCGAACAGCTAAGACCTGTGTGGAATTGGCCCTGCAGGAAAGAAACCAAGGGACTGAGTATCGTAAGCACCCCCCACCCCCACCCCCCACCGCCCGAGTCATTCACAGACACCAGTAGGCAGGAGTAGGGAGGCACATGGAATGTGCACACAGAGCCACGAGCAGTCCCACAGGGGACCTAGTTTCTGGGTCAGGACGGGGAGACTGCCTGGAGCAAGGAAGATCTGGGGAAGTCTGGTCTGTCATTCAACAGACTATAACTGGATGTCCTGCTCCGGTAACATTCAGCATCCAGGAGGGAGTGCTGGGAGTGGAAGCCACACTGAGCAAGCTGGGGCAGCGGTGAGCGTCAAAGAAGGAGAAGGCGCAGGTGAATGTGTGGGAGCTGAAAACACATGTCTGTGAAAGCCCACGGCCAGCTTTTAGGAGCACTCTGAGGACAATAAAAGCAGCAGGTCTAGACCTTTGAATGAGAACATTTCAACTATAACCCCTACCCCCCAGCCCCCAACCCCCAGTGTTCAGGAATATTTATTTTACATGAAACACTGAGCAGTAGGCTTCGTGGTTGAACTTCATACAGAGTTTGTTACAATTACAGAGAAAATAAGGAACAGTACTCCCAACAGTTGGAAACTATGTACTTCTTGGTATTTTTAAAGGATGAAATATTGAGAACATGATGGGAGGTATGAAAGAGCATTATACATCCGTGTGGGAGAAACTTAGAAATAAAGATTTGAAAAGAAGGATGGCAGAATTCAGGGAAAAATGTAGAAATAAAGCAGCGATTTCAGAAATTAGGAGTAAACTAGGAAAAATTGTAATCGCAAGTAAACAGAATTGTTAATACTTTGAGAAGGTGGAGGAGGTAGAGACGGGACATGTTAAGAATCAAAGAAAAACAGATATGAAAAAATATTTCAGGAAACTTTGTGTAGAAGCTATCTAAAAGTGAACCAAATATATATAATAGGAGTCCTACAAAAAGAAATAGAAATTAAATAGAAAAAAATGCATTATTAAGAAAACCATAAAAATGTATTGTAGTAAGAGTCCTTGAGCTACATATTGAAGGGGCCACTTTGTTCCTCGTAAAATCATCAGACCATCCCTGAGCCATGGTGTAGCCAGAATGTGATCTTTAATAAAATGAAAGAGAAGCCTTTGAGTGTCCAGGAAAAATGGCTGTATCGCTATATAAACTTAAGGACAGAAAATTAATTCTCCTGAGACTTTTATTTTGACATCAATGCTCTATGCCAAAAAACAAAACCTAACAATGGAGTGTCATATTTAGGACAATCATGGAAAGACAATGTGAGCCATGAAAGTTATAACCAGCCAAACTGATCTTCAGGTGCAAACCAGCAGGCAAATTGTGACTGTGCCAGAAATGTTATTCCTGTGAGTACTTCCTGAGGTTCCGAGGGGAGCATAAGCCCCAGACAACTCTAAAACTTGGAAAAGCACTGACCCTGTGAGGACAGTCAGGTGGCCAAACGGTTGCTGAAGGACCTTTCTCTTTTCTGCAGTTATTTCAGCTAATAAAGTATCGTTTTGTCTTTGAATCATTGTAATGATAGTTTTTGGTGGATTCAGGGAAGGTCACACTGGTGGTGACAGAGATTTGCCACCCCAAATAAATTTATGGATAGGCAATAATCATCAAAGGCCACTAGCATTACAAGAGGAAGACACTTGGATAATGATGTACTTCAATACCTATGAACTAGTCGTGCTAAAAATTTATGGAACTGCAGTCTGATCAAGCTTCTGAACTGTTATCAATGTACAGAAAATGAATAGGGTAACATTAAAAGACACCATGGGGATGCAATCAGTAAAACTGGCAAAATCTAGGCCAGGGGAAACATTACAATACAGAAGATTGAGTTTTTAAAAAAAGCAGGTAAAGTAGATGCAGGGAGAAGTTGTAGTTTGAAAGGTTTAGGAGTGTATCAGTTTCTCTTGTTCACGTGTGAACCATTTTTGGATCTTGAATTGAGCAAACAAATTGTAAAATAGAAAAAATTATAATGTAAATGGGAACAGTGCACATATTGGATGTTTAGGACTTGGCGAGTCGTATTTTTAAGTGTTTTATGATATTTATGAGAACATGGGACACTGACTAACTCACTTGAAATTTTAGTATTAATATATTATTAGAGTTGACCAGAGAAAGAGAACCAATAGGATATATAAATAAAAACAAACCAAGTAAATAAGGAGATGTGCTGTAGGGCTCAGGGGATTGTAGAGGCTGAAAATCCCCCAAGACCCAGAAGAGCCAGTGCTGTGAGTTCATCTGAGTCGAAGGCCTGCGAAAACCTCTGTCGTGGCCTACCAGTCCGAGACTGACTTGATTTCCCTAACTTTTTGTTCTGTGTTGGACCTGGGCCAATGGCTTGATGCTCACCTACGTTGAGGAGGGCTCTTTGCTTTTCTCAGTCTGTTCATTTAAATCTAGACTCTAAATCTATCCAGTCCCCGCTAGGAACACCCAAACAGGCACGCACCTTGAAATAATGTTTCACAAGCATCTCAGCAGTCAGATTCACACATAAAATGAATCATCACCACGGAAGGCATGTTTTTTTATTTCTCATTCCTGTGTTTCTTTTGTCCTCTTGGCTGTTGCTGATCAAACAGTAGTTCATTGGTGTTGGATCACTGTGTTCATAAAGATGGAAAGGGCAGGTTTTGTCGTTCTGTAGATTGAGGCTTCTGGTCCCTGGGGACTATTCAGGTAACAGCTCCAGCATTCAGGGTTCCTTTTTTGCACTTCCTCTGTTAGCGGAAAATTGTACGTGAGTGTGTGATTTCCTGGGGTTGCTGGGCACCTTGAACGTGATTACTTATTACCTTTAACACCTTTATAAAACACAGATTTTTTTTTTTTATTCGCTGTCAGCATATATGGACTTACTCATTTTTGTATACCATGCATTTCAAATGTTGCTTTTCTTAGAATTTTTTTAATGCAGTTTCTTATAGATTTTGTCTACATTTTCTAGTATTCATCTCTTTGTAGATTTACTCTAGCTATTGATAGGTACGTCCTAGCCTTGAGAGTCTTTACTCTTTCAATAAGATTAACCACAGTAATAACAACAACAGAAATCACCCTCAGTTTGTTCTCGTGGTTTTCAGTCAGTTCTTACTTGTATGCTCTTCTTAAGTTGATGAAAACCGGAAGGAGTTTTACGTTTTTTTTTTTTTTTTTTTTTTCATTATTTAATTTTTTTCTGGTAGCTTCTATTTGTTTTATTTTGAATGCCAGAAAGCGATAAGGTAAATGATAAGAGACTTGTTATGAGAAGGAAAGAGAGGATGACCCTACACATACCAGAAAGGCGTGGGGAGAGGGAGAGACAGGAAGGTTTAGGCATAGAGGGTTGGTTCCCAATCCGGGGTGCGCGTTATCCCGGGTGGGTGTGTGCCGGCCCTTTCAGGGGTACATGAAAAATAACCAGTAATGGAGAAAAAACAAAGTAAATAATATAAAACGTTAGTTATGAAGCAATGAATGTTAAGTTTGAATCACCATTCATCGAGACGCTTCAGAGTTAGATCCCATGAGCGAATGGTGATGGCTGAGGGCATGGCCATGAACCCGCCCCCACACTGCTCTCCTACCAGTCACTATGCAGTTGCAGAGCCATCCATTTGTGATGTTTCTACGATGTCCCCAAACATATATGAACACCCGTAGCCAGTCTGTCTGATTAGTTTGTTTTTTACAGAGTAAGAGTAAGAGCGTTGTCTTTACTTGTGATTCTTTGCAAGTGTTTTTTTAATTTAACGTTTAAATACTTGATCATCATCATCAATGTTTAACTGTTATGCATATTGTAAAATTAAATCTAGTTTGTGTTAAACTTTTAGTAATTTTTCTAGCTTATTACCTCATTTCTACTATTTTACATTAAGACAGGCACTGAACAAAAGTGTTAGTATAAAAACAGGTATTTTAAAAACAAGGGGTACAATTTATAGAAATGGGGTCAAAAAGAGTACACAAGTGGAAAAAGGTTGGGAGGCACTGATTTAGAGGCATAAACAGTGGGGAGTAGTGAGTTAGGAGGTAAGAATGTGAGTAACAACAGTAGCAGTGGTGACAGTAGTAACAATCACACTGATAGACCATGTTCTCCCAGGAAGTGTGCTGAGAGCTTTATCATATTGCACCCCTGGAATTCATGGCCCCTTCAAGAGGCAGCCACCGTTATGTCTCCCATTTTACAGATGAGTAAACTGAGCCCCTAGGACCTTATGTAACTTGTGCTGGAGCAGATTTAGCCAAGTCAGTGGAGGACCATGACCCAGTAATTTAACTGCCTCTCGCCCATCATTGTGATGTGTCTCTCTCCTTCTTCCAGGGATTGGGTAACTGTGCCCCAATACAAGTAAAAGTTGATAAAGTAGAACAACAGAGGAATGTCTTCAGTTCTTGGATTTGTATGTCCCACAAATTTACTTGATCTATATCAATGTGTTTTTTTTAATTTTATTCTTTTAATTTCAGCTTTATCAAGGTATAATTGCCAAATAAAATTGTAAGATAAATTGTAATTTAAAATAAGCATCGTGGTGATTTGATACACACATAATACATCAGTGTTTTAATGATCCTGAAAAATTGGTTGACACTTGTGAGATTTGGGTCCAAGACCTTGAATAGTTTCCCAAAGCAGACTGAGGCATTCCTGTTCAGTCATTATAAGATCTCTTCTAGACTTTTCCACAGAAAATAGTTGTCGTTTATAAACGATCGTGTTCGTTGTGCGTGGGAAGCCAGGGAGGATCTTTATGTGTTTGCTTCCTTGGCTGGTAAGACTGGACTTGGTAAAGCGGTGAGCAGCGTCCGTCCCCAGACCTGACGGGGCGTCATGGCCAGGCTGCTCACGCGGGGCAGTGACGCAGGAGCAAACGCAAAGCGGCCTTTACGTCCACGACGGCTTCTGCGGCAGCCGGGAAACGGTGGCTGCAAGTTCATTTTCGCTTTCCGTGGGATGTTTCAGTAAAACCGTGGTTCTTTTCACTTACACAGTGTACAGGTCCACCGGCTTCCTTGGGTTCCACGACCCACTTAACCCAGGGCCTGTTTAGGGGTTTGTTCAGAGTTTGTTCCTGGTACAGCGCCTCTGGGCAGACATGCTTGTCTCTCCAGCCCTCTGTTGGCTTGACTTCCGTGCCTGTTAGTTATTGTTCACCTCCTCACTTCCCATCCCCATGCCCAAGTATGAAGTAAGTGAGGGTTGGGTTTCACGCTGTAATTGGAGAAGATAAAAGGCTCCCTGAAAATAATCCGGCCTGCTGGGAGCCGTGGCGTGGTATTTTGAAATTTTTCTTTCTTTCTTTTCTTTTGTCCCTTACTTTCGACTTCACTTGTCCATTAATGAGGACTCACATGTTAATGTTGTCCCTGAACTTTATTCACTAATAATTCACCAATGGAAACAGCCAGCTGTGTTAATGAATGAATGTAGAACAGCGACCTTCTGTAGAAAAGCAAAGAAAAAAATCTTTTTCTCTTCTCACAGGGATCCTTACTGTTCGGAGAGACCAAATAGACAAGAAAAATAAATCAGGCACTTGAAGGAAAGGAGCTACATCCTTGAGAACGTTATGTTCGTAAAAGTTCTAATACCCCGGAGAGTTACCATCCAGTTTTAAGCAAGGAGGAGTTTTCCAACGTGACATTATTTTTCACATGGCCACTAATAGGGTATTTTTGGTGCTGAAATAGCCGCTCATCCTTGGTGTAGCCATCTTTACCCTGCCAGCAATGCATGCTGTACCCGTGTCCTCAGACCATCCCTCCCACCCAGTACCCCCTCCCCACCAAAAAAAGAAGGCAGGGGAATGACAGTCCTTGTTTTAGACAGATCTTTTACAGGGCTGAGGGGGTTGAGAGAGCCTTTTGGGTGCTTCTCTTCAAGGGGAAGAGGAGAAGGGTGTGTGTTCGTTCTCTGTAACAGCTGAGGCTCAGCATTCCCTGTGACACTCTGTGTTGTATTTCCTAGTCAGGAGTTGCAGAGGCATTTCATTACCCTGGGTTGAATGTTTTCCACCACTCACCCCATCCCATTTTGTGTACTTTGCACCTGAAAATTGGGCTAGATTGGGAGATTGATGGAATTGGAATTAATGAACCAGGGTTATTAATTAGTGAAATCATACCACTCAACACAAAGGAGTAAGTAGAGCTGAACTGTGGTAGGCATACTTGGTGTAAAGAAACCTGTGTAATGAAAATGGAATGGATTTTAGCTTAGCACAAGTCATGGAAAACAAAGATCA
This sequence comes from Lyroderma lyra, assembly GCA_004026885.1. Lineage (NCBI taxonomy): Eukaryota > Metazoa > Chordata > Mammalia > Chiroptera > Megadermatidae > Lyroderma > Lyroderma lyra. Next base: position 42,023 of record PVJL010005242.1, on the reverse strand, counting down.
TTGTGGTCATTTATGTTATTTCTATTTTGTAGATGAAATATTAGGTGAACCAAAACAAAAGGAAACAAAACAGAAGCCCCCCCACCCCCCAATCCCTGTTAAAAATTCACATGGATTCACAATGCAAGTAAAAATTGATAAAGTAGAAAAGAGGAATATCTTTAGTTCTTGGATTTGTATGTCCAGCACAGTTACTGATCTATATATCAGTGTGTTCTTTTAATTTCAGCTTTATCAAGGCATAATTGGGAAATAAAATTGTAAGATATTTAAAATAAGCATCACAGTGATTTGATATAAGATATCAGTGTTTTAATGATCCTGAAAAATTGGTTGACACTTGTGAGATTTGGGTCCAAGACCTTGAATAGTTTCCCAAAGCAGACTGAGGCATTCCTGTTCAGTCATTATAAAATCTCTTCTAGACTTTTCCATAGAAAATAGTTGTCGTTTATAAACGATCGTGTTCGTTGTGCGTGGGAAGCCAGGGAGGATCTTTATGTGTTTGCTTCCTTGGCTGGTAAGACTGGACTTGGTAAAGCGGTGAGCAGCGTCCGTCCCCAGACCTGACAGGGCGTCATGGCCAGGCTGCTCACGCGGGGCAGTGACGCAGGAGCAAACGCAGAGCGGCCTTTACGTCCACGACGGCTTCTGCGGCAGCCGGGAAACGGTGGCTGCAAGTTCATTTTCGCTTTCCGTGGGATGTTTCAGTAAAACCGTGGTTCTTTTCACTTACACAGTGTACAGGTCCACCGGCTTCCTTGGGTTCCACGACCCACTTAACCCAGGGCCTGTTTAGAAAAAAAAACAGGAAGTGCAGCTCGCTGCTGCGTTCTTTAAGTTTTACATAGACGTGCTCTTGGAGGCTGAAGCAAATCTGACAGGTTTTCAATGTGAAAATAAAATGTAGAAACTGTTTTTGGAGTTATTTCTGAACAGAACTCGTCTCTAATCCTAATGGAATGGAAATATATATGATGATCAGTATTTAATAATTTTTTTCATGCATAGGAATTCTGCATTTTCTAGGATTTGACATTGTCAGTGATGGAGAGTTACAACATTTTGTAAATGGAAATCCGTCTCTAAAAACAGAATGCTATAAGTAGAATGATGTAATTTCTTTCCAAAGACTGTCGATCTATTAGAGTGATGTGAAGATTATAGTAAAAGTGAGATATTAGGGGGTAAGGTTAGGACTGTAATCATTGAGTTATCTCGGGGTAAACGCTGCCGCCACAAGCACCACTGGTGCATTTTTTCAGGACAGACGGGAGGTGGGTTGACACAGACCCCAGGACCGTGGGGCAGGTGCTTGACAGCCAGGTGCATTATCAGGTGTGGCTCAGAGGCCTGTGGTGAGAGACAGGCAACGACCGAATGTCAAGCTAAAGGAATCATTCCATCATAGATAGAAGGGATTGTTCTCTAACCCTGTGCCTGGGTCTGCTCTGAGGGCGATTTGTCAGAAGGGTCAGGACACCAAAGATGCACCAGAGTACTAAACCACTCTTGCTCATGTGGTCTGGAGAGGTTTTCTGGGTTATTTGTAATAACTGGGTAACATTATGTGTCCACGTGTCTCGGCACATGGATCACTCCTTCTCTCAGGCTTCATTTTCAAGCCCAGTTAATGAAACGCTTCAAGTAGAAGACTGGCCGTAGTGAATGCAGAACAAGCAGAGCAGCTGCAGGACAGGGCAGGTCGGTACTGGTGCTAACTCAAGGGATGAGCTTGCTGTTGGCCGTGCCCCCTGGAAATCGTATGGACCAGAATATATACACAAAGGAGACATGTGGATATTTAAGTATTCTTTTCCTACTGATTTGGTGATTTTTATGGTGTGTATTATAGTTAATTCTTTAAAAAAGAATACAGGAGATAATATTGTGTAGTAGCCAAATTTTACAAAATTGGAATAAGACCACGATTTGATCACAGTCCTATGATTGCAAATCTCATCATCTTGTTCAGAAAATGAAGATAATACTAACAATTTACTCAGGTTCATAGAGATAATCTGTGTAGAAAAAGCTTTGTCCGTGGCACATGGAGAATCCTTAAAGTTGCTTGGCCGCCATTATCTGTATAATTTTGAGAATAAACTAGATTTCTGAAAATGGAAAGAAAATTTAAATAAAAATTATCGGTGAGTGTGGGTTTTGGGTGGTGTGGTCTGGAGAAGCCTTTTCCTTTGTTTCTTCCCTGGAGATGGAGTGTGTCTGCTAAAAACACCCACCCTCTTCTGCCACAGGGGCCCTTTCCCCCATGGTGTGCTGCAGATGGTGGCCACATTCAGAGCATGGAGGCACCAGAGACTAACCTGTAGTATTAAATGGGTCCAATATCATAATGATATGGAGGTTACTGGTGATTACCGCAGGCCACTGGGCATCTCTGGGAGATGCATGTGTCCCTTCACTTGCCCCTCCCACCACCTCAGAAGTTTCTGACAGCAATTTTGGTATTACCTGGTCTAGTTCTCCACATCTTCCAGAACTTAAAATTCTAGTATTGGTAATGTTTTGCCCTTTCCATTTTTGGTGACTGCTGAGTTGTTAAAAACATAAGAATGGTTAGCTGTTTAATCCTTACGAATTAAGTATGCTTTTTATTAATTAATTAATTCATTAATTTTTTGTATGGTGATCCACACCCTGCCTCTTGTTCATTCCATCATCTTGTATAACAGTGTTTCCCAAACTTTTTGGCACCAGGGACCGGTTGTGTGGAAGACAGTTTTTCCACGGACCAGGGGTGGGAGGGGATGGTTTCAGGATGATTCAAGCACATCGCATTCATTGTGCACTTTATTTTTATTATTATTACATTTTAATATATAATGAAATAATTATACAACTTGCCACAATGCAGAATCAGTGTTGGATTCTGACTTAAAGTCTGCCACCAGATGAAGCTTAATTATCACTTGCCATTCACTTGAAAAAGCTTTTGATATGAGTCTGAAAGCAACTGATTGTCAGACCTCTCTGCTAATGTTCATCTGTGTTTGCAGCCGCTCCCCAGCACTAGCATCACCGCCTCAGCTCCTCCTCAGATCATCAGGCATTAGATTCTCATAAGGAGCACACAACCCAGATCCCTCACACAGGCAGTTCACAGTAGGGGTTGCACTCCAGTGGAAATGTCATGCTGCAGCTGATCTGACAGGAGGCGGAGCTTAGGAGGTGATGTGAGAGATGGGGAGCGGCTGTGAATACAGAAGAAAGGGAGGGGGTGGGAGAGGAGGGGGGGAAGCTAAATATAAGGTGATGGAAAGAGAAGTCACATTAGGTGGTGAACTTATTATACAACAAGCTGACAATACACTGTAGAATTGTATGCCTGAAACCTATGTAATCCTTGCTAACAGATGTCACCCCAATAAGTCTAACAATAAAAATGAATTTAAAAAAAAAAAAAAAAAAAAAGAAGCTCTGCTGGCTTGTCAGCCTCTCAACTCTTCTGCTGTGTGGCCTGGACTGTGGCCACGGGGACTGGAGACCCCTGCTGTGTAACTTTTTTTTTCTAAGCAAAGATGAGTAACTCCTCTTTGCTCTGTCTGTTAAGTATTATGGGACTAAAATTTCGTAAACACAATGCTCAAGTATAACATTTTCTGAAAATAGAAGTTGAAAAAAAAATTAGTCATATGGTGGCATAACCTGTCCTGAAATCATTTGGAGACTGAAGTAGTAATCACTGTGCTTTAAGAAATACTTTTAGCATTATACCTCTAGGCAGATGACAGTGTTAAAATTCCTTGCTCTTTTCTGAATTGGGTATGGCTCTGAGACTAAGAGCAGGCAACTGGAGTGTGAGAGGGTGTGCACAGTGCTGCCTTCAGGTGGGAGCTGTAGGAGTGGGTGCATGCTTCCCTGTGTACCCTTTTTCAATCCTCTGCAGTTAGGGGAGTGTGAAGGTGGAGCTACCCTCAGCTTGAGGACCTGCGAGAGGGAGGTGCTGAACCCAGTCTCCTAAATGGTGCAGTTCCAGCATGAGCAAGAAAACACCTTATTTTCTTGTTTTGGAGGAGTGTTTGTTTCTGCAGCATAGCATGGTTTACCCTGAGAAATACAGGGTCAAAATAAAGACTTCCAGTTCTTGTCTTTAGTATTGTTTTGATCCCGGGTTCCCATTGTGATCTTTGCACACTTTATTCCTAATTGGGCCCCATCTTTTTGCTCTACCCACCACCATCACAGTCCATGTCATGTAGAAGGACAGACTGGGGATGCCAGTCTCATTCATGGATCCAAGGTCAGGCACCTTGTAGGTTCCGTCTAATCACTGAAGACTCTTCTCCTGCATTCTTGGTATCCAGTGACATCCATGATGTGTCCTTCAGTCCACGGAAATGTCCCTGGCTGAAGGGATAGTTTATTGACATATATACATGTATGATTAAGTGTTTGTATATGTATAACATTTTCATACACCTGTATGTCTAGAAGGATATCTGTAATTATCTATCATCTCCTTCCCAGTATTAGATTGTATAATTATAACTGGATGTAAAGGGATATAAATATTTGTATCAAGTAGACAAAATGTGAAGGTTTTCTATTCTAAAATATAGGTTGTCACTAATAGTCTTTTTAAATATATACATAGCTGGCTTAGAAATCTAAGGAAATACTATCTACTTTTTAGAATTATTTCAAGAATAGAGTATGTGCTACACAATGTCCATATTTAGAGATAATAAAATAGCATATTACCTCACGTGTAGTACTTGAAGAGAGATCTTTAATCTTATTTTATTTATTTGGACATAGTAGGTACTTTTCATACCCTTAAAATATGCTTTTCCTTAAACCAACTCGCGATTATTAGATCAAGGCAGTTATGCACTCTTGGTTTGTGTTTTATGTACAGTATTTAGTTTGTGTGTTGCTGTTAGTACTGAGTCATTGCTGCATTTTATAGTAACTGTGATTTTCCTCTTCTACAAGCCCATTCTTCTCAGTGTATCCAGTCAGGTTATATGAATTTTACATGACAAGCATTGAAATAGTTGTCATTCACATTTTAAAGGTTTAAAATCCTAGGCTAGTAAAGGGATAAAGTCCTTTTCCATATGCAGTAATGACACCTGGGTGACATAGTAAATAGGAAGGATATTTACTCTCTGTGTATACATGTACAGATCCTTTCATATCGTCATGTAGAATCACATGTGTCATGCAATACAGTGGACCAGGTGTGGTCGGTAGCATCTGGTAACACACAGAAGAAGTGTCATTCCTTCCTGCACTGTGGGGACCATGCTGCTAGCCTGGAACGAGGTAGACACGGTCTGTTTCTGCGCATGGCCTGACCTCTGCTCTGTTTGCATAGTGCCAGGCACGTGGTTAATGCCAGATAGTGAGTGAACGAATGGATGGACCTGTAAGGGACAGCTTCCAGGCACCCTAGCTGGTGACTTCATCTGGTCTCTGCAAGGAGCTACTTACTGTGAATGGCTGGGGTGGGATGTGTTGAAAGGGCCATTGGACTCAAGTCGATGGGGACTGGCTTGGTCAAGACTTTCGGGGAAAGAATGGCAGGTCTTGCCTACAGTGTCACCAGCTGTGTGAAGGCACAGGGGTGGTGATTATGTGAAAAGAGGTGCATCGTGGTTTCCTTTTCCCTGAGGAATCTCTGTATCTGGGCCAACATCTTCTGTATTTCCTATTTTCCCTCTGTCATGAGTGTAATACACTGACCGATGTGACTGACCCTCCACTCCAAAGAGGACAGCAAAGCCCAGATGGGACCCAATTCTCCCAAATTTTCAGTGTTACATTTTGTTGGTATCTGCTCACATTGATACAGGTAAGCACCCTTGGCACATGGGACGTGTGTGTGTGCACATGTGTGCGTGCACATGTGTGCCTCCATGTGAGAGGATGCACAGACTTGACGTGTGGTATACAGAAAGATGGTCCCTGTTTGCTTGAAGGAGAGGTGTCTGTGTGCTTGCCCACAGAAAACACGGAGCTCTAAATAACACCAAGAGCCTCGCTGAGCCCTCCACAAATAGTACATTAATGTCAAGAAAGTGTTGAGGCATTCCCAGGGAGCATTGTAGTTCAGTAATGACCGTTATTTATCACAGACGTGCACTCTGTTTGTTCACATTTGGTAATGAATGACCTTTCTGTGCCCGTGGCCAGGGCCAGACGGGCCCGTGCCGCCTCTTATGCCGGCTGGGGGCTATTCATCACGCCTCACTTATAGCTGATCACGGGGAAAGGACACCACTGGGGACATGCTCCAGCTTAAAGCTCAGTCCCCAAAAGAAAACCTTCGGAGGTTAGCTGCTACAAAAGCAAATCCTGCCGGACCCTCGCTGCTGCCTGTGGGTGTTCCCTCCCCACTTTGGTCTCTACTGGAGTTTGAATCAAATCACTTAACCGTTGTCAGGGAGAGGGTATTAATTCACAAGAAAAGTGCATTTCAAACATGCGTGGCACCGGCAGGGTTTTGCTGTTTCAATTTATGTGGCACGGCGACTCCTTTTTTTCCCTTTTTTTGGCGCATTGAAAATTTCTATCAATCATCAAGTAAGAGGCCTGCAGTCCAGTCCAGAAAATCACTTAGTTGTTTTAATTAGCGTGTCTGCCGTGGTCCTGATCTTTGGGTCTGTTTGGCTTGTTGCTTTAGCATGGAAATAAGGAAGAGGGTTGCACCCCGTCTGGTTTGGGGACGCCGTGTGGTGCTCGCGCCCTCTCTTACAGGAAGAAGGCAAGAACCTTCACATTGGGCCGACGGGAGTACTGCACCGCGGAGGTGGCAGCGTCGTTACACACAGCCGTTGTTCCCAAAAGTTAGATTTACGTCAGAGAGGTCAAATGTGTTCACTTAAAAATGTGTTTAACAGCCGGCTTTGAGAAACGCCGTGATGTCACCTGGCATAACCCTGGGAACACTGCCCGCTGAAAGCCTGTGTAGCAAATCAGAATTGCCGTGTTTTTGGAAACTTCACCATGTGTATTTTGCGTTACACAGTGTGAGTTGTTTTACTGACTTATAATGAAGGATGCTTTGGTCTTTTAGGTTCATCATGTTTAATTTAGTTGTGTAATTGTATTTCAGCCATAAAACACAAAAGAAATGTATACATGAGGGCTGTCGGAAAAAAATTCAGCCATGAATGTCTCTGTTTTTCATGTTACATGACTGGAGACTATCCAGACAGCCCTCGTATATCTCTTAACATATGTATAAACGTATCTGAAACATATGAGCATATGTGATATACATACATACATAAATATTATTTTTATCTGCGAAGCTGACTTCAGGACTTTCTCTAAGTTTATTGATCCCGGGTGGATTTGTTGACACTTTGCGCTCCATCTCTGTGCCTATTAAAACTGGTGACGGTTCTCCTAATCATGAGCTCACAGCACATCATGATTTGTGCTTTGTTTCCCTTTAGTATCTACCTTCCGTTGTTGAGGCCTAATGAGAATTTTTAAGTAACCAACACTGGTTCAACATACAAAGCTTTAACTGGCACAGTCTGGTATTCTCACGGTTTTGAGACATGTCAGGAGAGTGATAGGCATTTTAGCTGTGAAGATGTTCCTTTAGTGATGTGTATACTTAGAGCTGAGGTGAGGCCTTGTCTCTGTGGATCATATTTTTATGGAAGGATCAGCTTCAGGCATCGCCGAGAGTCCTCCTGGCTGATGTTGCATCCTTGTTCACTGAACTGTATCAATAATGTATGTAAACACCTGCCTCTCAAACTTTGTGAGGGAATACAATATCCATTTACGGGGAAGAGAAGGGACAGGCTATTTAAAAAACACAGTGGCTAAGCGAACCCTTTTAAGCCACATAGTTTGCATAAAGTCAGTGGGAGAATTTTTGCCTATTGTAAGTGTATCACAGCCAGAATGAACTTTTGTTCCATTATGTTTTAATTTTTATTCAGGTGACTCCTGTTTTTTACCCTGTATCACTTCCGTGGCATGGTGCTGAACCCAGGTGAAAGTGAAAAGAGACTCCTGCCACCTCTCATCTTTTGTGTCATGGGTTCCATCCATTATCATTTTACTGTGCTAATTCACTTGCTCCCTCTGGGCTTCCCACATTAATGATTTGTGAATTTCAGGAATGGATGAGTGGAGGTAATGCCAGTGCCCATTGAAACAGAAAATACTACCAAATTTTACGTGTTTTTGACTACTCTCTCTTACGGTTATTTTTCTAGACCTTTTCCCCATTGAAAAATGAGACAAGTTTTAATAGGAATTGCTGGTTCTAAAAGAGAGAGAGAGAGAGAGAGTGTGTGTGTGTGTGTGTATGTGTGTGTGTACATAGCTATACACATAAACATGTAGTAAAGTATACGTCTATGTGATACATAGATATGGTGTAAAATATTTTAATGGCTTCAGATGAGAAGAGTAAAAAGTTACTTATTAAAGAAGAAAAGAGGATAAACGCACATCGTAATTGTTTATAGCTATTCTACGTGGAATGTAATTTTTGGAAAATTAATATTTAAAAAATATTTTCAGATGAATTTGATTTATACATTCGTATCTTATAAAATATCCCAGAAAGAGTCAATCAAGAAATTATATCTGCCAAAATAAATGTAATCATGTTGTTCTGCCTAACAAGTTGAAGGAGGTGCTTTGCATGCACAATTTTATGCAAATGAATTCACATTTCCATCTAGCTGTAACGGGCATATCCTCTCCACAGCTGTGCTTTTAGTTTTGACATGGTGATAGAAGCTCTACATTAAAAATTATTGAATTTGGAAATAGGGTTCGGAATATAGAATTTGCTGCTGAAAATACTATCTCGCTCTCTCTGTTTTTTGATGTTACTCCATGCCAGCCCCCACTCAGAATGCTTTGCCTGTGCGAGCTTACTTAATGCTCATGACACCCCTGTGAGTTACTGTTACAGTCTCGTGTTGGATGGGGCTCTCGAGGCACAGAGAAGTTCAGCGTTTGGCTCAGGGTCACACAGCTGATAAGAGACTGGCCTGGACTGGAATCCAGGCTTTCTGGCTTTGGTGCTAGCATTGTTACCCACAGTTGCCTGCCCCCCATCAGGGGTTCGGGCCCTCATTTCCCATTGTCTGACCTATTTCCTTCCCCCAATACTCTTACATGGTAAGTGTTGTTAGCTTCGTGTTGCAGCTGAGAAAACTGGGACTCAGGATATTTCCCTGCAACTAGCGAGCTGGCAGTCTTGTCCTCTATTTTCCTGTTTCTTCTTGGACACGTGGCATAGAACTGGCCTGAGGTGTAGGTGGAGTCTCTTGATTGAAAGTTTTTAAATGGATTCTACACAAGTTCTGTGGGGCATGTTCTTGCATACTCAAAGTTTTGCAAGACGTTTGCTACATCTCCCAAAATGTGGTGTGCAGACTTTCGAGTTAGCCAACCTTCTTAGAAACTCACAGAAGATGTCACAGGAGCTTTTCCTGGTTTAATCAGATGTATTTCAGAAATTTAGATTTCGTGTGTGGGGTAGTGATGGCAGTGTTCCTACATTTAATAGAGAGGCCTGCACGCTTGTACTGAGTGCGCGTACCTGTTACCCGATCTGTCCTTGGTATCCTGCCCCTCCTGTGCATCTCTGCATATTTCATGCCGTTGGTGCTGAGCTACTTTCCATGCAAATTCATCCATCGAAGGTGAACTCTGTCCTTACGTTGGGTGTTACTATCCCCAAGGTTATGGTTTTGTTTGATTTTATTTTTAATTCACTATTTACATTACTACTTCAAGTAGTCCCAGCACTGTAACTGAATATGATTAATGAAGTGAAGGTCAGCTCTCAGCCTTCAGGAGGTGTTGTTCTTAAGCAGTTATTTCAGATAGCTTATTATTCTATTCTTTCTTTTAGCTTATTGCTCACAAAAAGACATTTGCCTTGAGAAGATGTTATTTGTTACAGCATCTCCGGTTGACTATGTTCTTACTGTCTTCCGAACACCTTGCTTCATAAAGCCTTTCGGATTTTCAACTACAAGGTGCTTTCAGTGTTGTATTTTGAGGGATCATCACAAATAGGTGAAGAAACTAAAGCCAGGTATTGGGGTCCTCCCAGGCTGGCTTACAAACTACTGCAAACTGGGTAGCTTAAACAACAGCTTTATGTTTTCTCATTGTTTGAAAGGTTGGAAGTTCAAAATCAATGTGTAGGCAGGGCTGGTTTCTCCTGAGGCCTCTCTTCTTGGTTTGAGGACGGCCACCTTCTAGCTGTGTTCTCATATAGTCTGTCTTCTTATGTCTCTACCTCTTCTTATGGGGACACCCGTCCTATTGGATTAGAACCTATGACCTCATTTATCCTTAATTACCTTTTTAAAGTCCTAATCTCCAAACTCTATTATCACATTGGGTATTAGGGCTTCCACATGTGTTTGGTGGTAGGGGGTGAGGGGACACAAATCAGCCCATAACACCAGGGGAGTTTAAATGACTGGCGTGAGATTACATTAGGGTGAGTAGAAGGGAACTAGAGCAAGAATCCAGAAATCTGTAAAAGAAGGCACTGGGGTGATTGTCTTGAACTTGGTATGTGAGGGGCAGTTAACTTGGGAGGGTTGGGGTGCTGTTGGGTGACCTACTCAGATCAATTGAAGAGGTTGGTCCTTACTGTAAATTAAGGCCACCAAAACCACACAGGTATAAATACTTTATTCTTTTTCTTTGAAAGGATCATTTTAGATTTAATTATAAAATAACTTTGCCAGATTTCAGCTCTCAGTGAGTTTTAGAATGCCCTTGCATTTCCATTTTCTCTGCTCAAGGTAGCCAGTCTGACTGCCTCTCTGTAAGCCTAGCCTAAAGTGAACGAACTGGGTGCCTCTAATGTGATACGCTGGCCTCATGGTTACTAATACAGTAGACTCTCAGTTAACCGGCACCCACAGGGATTGGTAGATAAATGTAATAGGCTCTCTGTTAACTGGAACTCAAGCAAGGGGCACTCCCCAGAACTGGTTTCTTGCCAGTTGGTTTAGAGTGCTGATTGCTTAAGTTCCGATTAACAGATGCTTTTCCTAATTTAAGTCTCTACTTAGCAGGTGAGAGCTGTGACCCCCTTAAGTAAAGGTGATTCCTTAACTAAGTGATGCCTTAAATTTGCATGTGTGGACCAGACTTTGAAACAAATACCAAGTTAGAAAAACTTAAAAAAAACAAAACAAAACAGTTGAATATGTTTCATTTCAATAATACCATAATATTTTATATCAAATGACTGATCAAAAATGAGAAACAGAGTATTCTTACTATTCTCCCTAAGCTGTTTTCTCATTTGCTTTATCCTGCTAACGCTGTCATTTGGAATTAGTTCTCATCTTGTGTTTCTGTAAATAAAATTGATAGCATGTTATTTAGTGCCTTTGTTTCCAGAATTTGGAGCAATTGCATTTAAAAAGGAGCTCTATAAAACCTAAGCTTTTTGTGTCTAATGGGCTAGTCTTTACATGAACAATAGGGCGAAGTTAGCACATATTAATTAAAATGTCTGGAAGACTAGTACACAGGTTTCTGATTTATATGTTACTGTTAGAGAATTTTTAATGTAAGCCAATCTGAAACCAACAAGGTATATCTCTGGTAAGATAATAAACAACTTTTATTTATGGGTTCTAGAGAGCTGAATTGTAGTAAGAAACATCACTGAGAAAAGAAATAAGGATTTTTGTTGCACAGGAAATTATCATTTTTATTGGTGGCAGGAAAAGCTTATTTGATGTGTTAAGTACGTGAAATAGCCCTTAAGTTGATTACATGTGAAAAATGTTTATTGTTAGGTAGATCTGAATTGGGCCTCTGTAAGAATGACAGAAAAACTCTTATTTCAGATGCCCAGAAAGTGGTGGATGCAAGAGAATGTTTTGTGATACTGTTTTGTTTTTTAAAAATGTGTCCAGATGCTCCTGGATGCCCCAGATCAGCAAGGAAGATGAATGTAGAAACAAACTAAAGTAAAATGGTAAAGATTCTCCAGTTGCCAGGCAAGGGAGTTCCTAGGATGGACCAGCTCCCAAAACTCGGGCCTGAAGTGTTTCAAACCGCCCTTGACAGAATTGAGACTTGAACTGAAAAGCTAGGAATTTGCCTAATACAGCTTTCTAGAGCAGCATTACTTTCTCGTTGGAAGAAAACACTTTAAGAATGTTTTTGATGAAGTTTAAGATCATAGAGGTGACACGTGCTCAACATAGAGAAGTTGGAAAATAAAGAAACGTGTCAAGAAATAAAAATAAATAAGGAAAAAGAATTGTTGTTTTGACGTTTCGTAGGTTTTATTTGAGCACGGTTCTCCCACTGGGCGCTCTCTCAGCTCTCCCCCTTGTGCCCTGATGTACACAGCGTTTTCTTCACTGTGAACCCACCCTTTTCACATATTTAGGTTGTTTTGTAGTTCGAATGCATCTTAGAGTTGTGTTTTTCATGTGGTAGTACTTCTTTTCCTCCTAAAAGCTATTAAAGTGAATGTGTATTTCAGAATTCATGGAATCTTAGGATTTGGGGAACGTATCACACACTTATTTATGTACATACTTACAGTTTATGTACATGTGCATGTTTAGCTGTGTGCTTGCATTGTCTCCTTGACATTGTGTCATAAGCATTTCTTCCTAGTATGGGTGGCTTGGCACTTAGAATAGTTACATCATAGTATTTTGTGTGTTTGTGCCCTAATTGTTAAGATTCTGCTATTGTTGTGTAGCTTTTAATTTTTTTACTAAAAATAATTAACTTTCTCAAGGATAGTCTTTGTTAATTCTCTGTCCAGATACCCAGGGCCCATTTTGGATATGTATTCTTCCAGTTATTAAATCCTTAAAGGTTAAAGTAGTGACAGTTATAATATTACCCAAATTAGCCAAGAAGTGAGTGTGTTATATACGGAATGATGACTTGGGCAGGTGACTGTCCTCGTTCTGAAGCAACCAAAAAGTCAGGCTTTCATCCCTTCAACTAAGTAATTTAATAAGCAGTTAATGAGTGTGTAATGAGGGGGATTTGGGTTTTATAACAGATGATGCAAGAGTGTGAATTGTGTAACTGCTTTTTGCTTTGGTCGTGATGACTTGAGCATGGGCTAGATAGTTCGTTTACTCATCTGAGACTCACTGGGAGCCCCCTCCAGGCCAGTGTGGGTGACTGGGAGTTCTCACTGGAGGAGAGAGGAGTGATGTTGAGACAGACAGTACTCGTATGTAAGTAAACAAATGATAAGATAGTTAATTTCAGATAGATATCTCTGGTTTTTCCATAATCACTTTAGTATATCTATTCATTGTTTAACCAAGTATGGCAAAGAGAAAAACATAAAAAAGCATCAACTCATATACATTGTGACTGTTACAGAATTTAAAGGAAAAAACTGTGAAGAGGAGTTTTACATGTATTTAAGATAACAAATTGTAGTGAGCTGGGAAAATCCTTTTATTTGATTTTCCAAGTCAGGTGTTTGTTAAAAAGCTAGGAGTTCAAGTGAGGACTTCAGTGCACACTCTAGAAATCAAGAGCGATTTGTTCTTTTCACAATGACTTTAGTGTTGTGAGGCCTGCCTGGCTAGCCTCCCTCTCTCCCTCCCTTCCTCCCTCCCTCCCTCCCTCCCTCCCTCCCTCCCTCCCTCCCTCCCTCCCTCCCTCCCTCTCTTCAAGACAGACATACAGATGGACAGAAAGAAAGAAGCAAAAGAAAGAAAGAAAGAAAGAAAGAAAGAAAGATCTTTGTCCTGTAGTTACAAAGCCATTACTCTGACTAATGGGGTGTTGAATTAATCGGAGGTACAAGGTGGACTCTTTTTTAACCTTTTGACTGTTGGGTCAAAAGAGATGTGATTAAACTTGGCCCTCCTCCCCTACTTTTCTGTCCCCAAGAAATGTTTTCATGCTTCAGAAATGGCACGAAAAGAAAAGAAAAGCCCAATGAGTGGTTCTATCTACTGGCAATTTATTAAATGAAATTAACTAAACGTACGAGGCAAAGAGAATACGGTGGAGTGGCATCATTGCTTGGGTACAGGTAAGTACGTGACCCAAGGACCATTGGTGGATGTGCCTCACGGTGAAGGGAGCTCAGTGTGGTAGAAACGTGCCGCCATCCCACCACCTGGGCATGAGATTGGCTTAGGAGGCGTGCTCTTTCTGAGAAGCTACCCTGAGATGCCACAAGGCAGAAGAGGCCAGAGCCCAAGAGAGTGTCTAGAGGCACTGTTGCAGCAAACAGTGGATCCAAAGAGGGAAGGTGGGCTGCCAAAGGCTGTGCTCCCGGGGAGGTGCGGGAGGCCTGTGGCAAGCTCTAGGACCCACAGTGGAAACTGCACGAGCAGCGGGTAGCTTTTTGGGATGCTCAGAGCTATTCTTGTTACATATCAGCTTGGTGGTTTTGGAACCATTTCTAAATGCACGGTGTCAGGGGTGGGCAGAGGTGTAAGATGGAAGACAGGTTAGACCGAGAACCCACATATTGGAATCTCTTAAAATTGGAGCTAGAAATTGATGTATAGATTTAATTAATTAAGCAAAGTAATAAAAATACAGCCATGCCTTTTTACAGGAACCGGCAACTCAATTTTAAAATGTATTCAAAATACACAGGACCCAGAATAGCCAAACAAGTTTGCAAAAGAAGAGTTAGAGGGTTGAAAGGACCTGATTTCAAGACTTACTGTAAAGCTGCAGTCATCACAACAATGAGGTACACAAAAATTGTGTACGTGCGGGCTTGTAATTGGGCAAAAACTGGAAACAACTGAAATGTTGTCCATCAACTAGTGGGACATTCATTCCTACAGCGAAATTCAACTCAGCAGTAGATAGGAACGAAATATAAATACACACAAAGAGTTGGATGAATCTCAGAAACATTATGTTAAGTCAAAGAAGCCAGATGTAAAAGATGATACAATATTTGAGTCCATTTTTACAAAATTGTAGAAAAGAGAAAACTAAAATGATGAGAACCAGTTGGGTGATCTACAAGTACCAGAGAGGAGAATTGACTGACAGGAGCTCGAGGGAACGTGTGGGGGTTATATAAATGTTCTAGAACTTGATTGTGGTGCTGGTGATACTTTATTCAATAATCAAATTGTACACTCAGAATGAATTTTATTTTATGTAAATTGTTTCTTAATTAAGTTGATGGAAAATGAAAATGAGAAGCACTTAGCTCTCCTGCCTTCCTCTTTGAAGTTATATGTGAGGGGAGTGCTTTGAAAGGGATTTCTCTTAGTAGCTATAGAATATGAATTTTCTAAGCTGTCCATGACATGAACATAAAGTACAATGTTATTTTACTTTGCCTCAGTTTTGTAGCATTTTAAGTGCAAGGAATTGATATCTTGGAGAACTTTATTCTTTTTAAAGAGACCTTCACTTTTTAAGAGACTTTCTGCTAGAGTACCTTGGGGATCAGATCTTGGCATCAACTAACAACATTATTTCACTTTAGTTCTGTTAAGGGAGGATTTGAGCTAAGATTTTGGAGTTATAAAGGAAAAATCTTTTCTAGTTAGCAGAATCCTGCCGATAAAATAAATATTTTTGGTATGGTGATTAAAAAAAGAGGAAAATTGCCTTGGGAATGTACCTCTTGGATTTGGGAAGGACTGAAAAATTTGGGAACTGCCAAAGTTATTAAAATATCTTGCATACAGCTCAATCAGCATTTTAGCTTCTTCACTAAGACATTTCAATTAATTTTCCTTGCTGTGAATTGTTTCAAAATACTCTCTGAAGGCAGGTGGTATCTTATATTCATTCATAGTTCTTGTAGTTTCCATCTGTACATGGTATGTTTCTAGGCCCTATGAATATTTCTTATTTATCTCTATCTGTTGTTTTAGCTGTATCACAAGGTATAGAGCAGTGAAATCCAACCTTTCCAACCTTTTGGCTTCTCTGGGCCACATTGGAAGAAGAATCGTTTTGGGCTACACATAAAATACACTAACACTGGTGATAGCTGATGAGCTTAAAAAAAAAAAAGAGGTCATAAATAAATCTTATGTTTTAAAAATTTGTGTTTGGCCACATTCAAAGCTGTCCTAGATCACAGGTTGGACATGCCTGGTATACGGTGTGCTTTTTCTTGTAATACTAACCCTTGGTATTCATTTTTCTTCTTTCAAAAATTTTCCAGTGATTCTTGTTCCAGAGGAACTGTAAACTTAACTTAGCCACTTGCAAACATGGTGGTAATGTAGCTTATGAAAGTTTAAATAGACATATTCAGCGAAACTCGATTTTAATTGCAGAATGAGTCAACATGAAATTGAGATAAAAGAGATTTTCCTCCAAAATAGGAAAGTGTTATAAATCAGGCTGGAGTGAAAGACACAATTTCAGAGAGTTGTCATTAAATTTCATTAAATGTAATTTGGATTTCTATTTACATCGCAATGGCTCAGGCATAATATTAGTAACACTGGTGGCTACAAGTTCTCAAATCTCATTGGTTCAACATGGTAGTTTGCTTTTAACTCAGGCGAAGTTAGTAATTCCAGTCTAGGTTGTCATTCATGGACCCAGACTCCTTCTGTCTGTAGCTCTGCATCCCCATCTAGCTTTGGTCAGTCCTAGAAGGTGTATACATCTCTTCTGCCACATTTCACTGACCTGTATGATTTCTGTTGTGCATTCCTATACTGGACTTTGAGACTTCGGGAAATACACTCTATTTGTGTTATCAGGAAACAAAAGAAACAACTTTTATTGTAGCAGATAAGTCTTTGGTGTAGCATATCAGTAAGCACCTAGCACTTTCTAAGTATAAGTTGGGTTACTTTACTGTCGGCCCTCAAAATATTGCCTCTCTGGCCATGGAATACAAGTGACACATGTATCGAAGGTAGTAGGTTAGACCATCCTACTTTGAGGACATTTCTGGTGCTGACTAGGGTCAAGATTGAAGATTTAAATAAAGGAATTTGCTCATTAGGCTGGTAAGAGAATGTGCGTTTGTGTCTGTGTGTGCATGTATGTTTCACAATGAATCTGCCACCTTTCAAATGTGTGCAATTCCTTCTAGAAACAAGAAATTATACTGTTGTGGAGTGATGGATGTACATAGAATTGTTAGATGTTTGGAGGGGCTGGTTGCTAACCTTGACTTTTTTAGATTAAACGGGGTATATAGGGTATGATGGTATATTCAAAGACAGGCTAATTTTCTCTTGCTGTGTTGAGCACTGTGTTGTTTTCTGTAACTATATTTATCAAACAAACTCAGAAACCACAGCCACATAAACAGAATTTTAGTTAAACCTTCCCTTTTTTTGTTTACCTGGGGTATGCCGTCCACAGCTGTCCTGGAATTACATGATGACCCAGGTTCCCTTGTTTCTAGCTTCTACACTTAAACAAACATAAGGATTGTTATGTTTTAATTTGCCTAAAGTTATTAACTCCTAGAGCTCTGGTATAAAACTCGGTATTTCATATTCATTTTGCAACTGAATATGGCTGGCCACAGTACCTGCTGTATTTGCCAGATAAAATATAGGACATACTTCTATTAAAAAGCTATTTATTTATCTGAAGTTCAACTGGTTATTTGTATTTTATTTGTGAAATTTGGCAACCCTAGTTTCTGGCATTGTTTCATTATGTTACTGATAAAAGATATTAAGTGGCCTGATGGTTTTGGGTTAACTACATTAAATATTATAATACTGAAAGATTTTTAAGTCTATACATATCAGAGAAAGGCTATATCTGATGTATTTGTTGCTCTTGTCCTAATCTTATTGCAGTGCTTGTCACATAGTAGGTGCCCAAAGGGAAAATTGATCCATTTCTTCTGTTTCTTTTAGACTTGTCACACTTTCCCTAGAAGCCCCTTTGAAGCATCTTGTTGGCGGAGCTTTTTTCATATTATTCTTTTGTGTTTTCAAAGTATGAGTGGTTTGAAAGGCACCTGCTAGGTAACTGGTAGGGGCTCTGTGAATGAACAGTTACTGATCAAGGGTTTCAGTGGGTGCAAATCCCAGAGGGAGGCGACGATTGGGAGAGCAGCTTGTGGTTACCACGTTGAAATTTAACGGAAGGTAGTTCAGACTCTAGAGGAGGACGAAATGAACCTCACAGTGAGGATGAGTGAACTGAGGGAGCGGCCTCTGGAGGCGAACTGCAAGGACTGCTGCTTTAGTGGGTCAAAGGCACATGCCTCCACGGGGAAGTTGTCTATTGATCTTACTGTCTGGGGACTTGCAGTAGTGTTTTAAGTTTTCCCCTTGAAAAGCCAGGATGTTGTTGTTGTTGTTTTTAAATCCCATGTTTTATCCTTAAATTCTCAGGCAAACTCATTTCCTTGAGCTTAACCCTTTCTCACCAGAAATATCTTCAAGGAAACACGCTCGGTGTAGGGGTGTGCGTGATGGAAGATGAGAAAAAGGATTTGGGTGTCTTTGCATGGTGAACCCCTTTGGAGGCTGTGGAAAACTTCATGTCATGCAGCGTAGTCTTTTCCACTGTTTTTAGTGGTGCATAAGCACGTGTACTAGTCAGTGTTATGTAATCACATGACAGAGTGGCTCAGGGAGACAGCTGTGGAATCCTGGCAGATGTGATTTAGGGACCCTCCATTTGCTCTGTAATGGGAAGCGAATCTCTTTTAACTTTTTAAAGCCTCAGTTTGCTTATATATTAAATAGGGATAATAATAGTAATTAGTGTCATTGAAGAATATCTGTATAAAGCACTCACTTCAGTGTCTAACATTGGATACATGCTTCAAAATCGGCATTGCTGTATTTTATGTTTATACATGTACTGTTTAAGGGATAATTACTGATTAAGAGCTAATAGGGTAATAGTAAGTAATTAATCCTTATAATAGCAATTAATATCTGCATGATGAATTGTCTTCCCATA
Source organism: Lyroderma lyra (assembly GCA_004026885.1). Classification (NCBI taxonomy): domain Eukaryota; kingdom Metazoa; phylum Chordata; class Mammalia; order Chiroptera; family Megadermatidae; genus Lyroderma; species Lyroderma lyra. Next base: position 23,153 of record PVJL010005242.1, on the reverse strand, counting down.
AGAGGCAACTGGGAATGTTGTCATCCATGGGACTGTTGCATGTCCTGGGACAGATTCAGAAGTTAAATTGTGATGGAAACAAATGCTGGATTAGCTTATGGCATGGGCTTTGGAGTGGGAAAAAATAACTCTTTGGTGTCCTGACTTAGAGGTTCTTTGACATTGAGCCAAGTACAAGTACTTATTTTCTCTGAACTTGGGCTTCCTCCTTAGGTAACTGGAAGGAGCTGTACCTTCCGTGCGTGCAGCTTCACACTGTACTGGAACACAGTGCAGAGAGAGAAAGGGAGCTGTGCTGTCAGTGCAGTGGCAGCTAGCCATGTGCAGCCATTTCAATTTAAATTCTTTAGAATGCACTAAAATTCCAAGGACATTTTGTAGTCTCTTGGTTCGAATTGTGTTCCCCCCAAATACATATGTTGAAGTCCTACCCCTTAGTAGTTTGGAATGTAACCTTATTTGGAGGTAGGGTCATTGCAGATATAATTAGTTAAAATAAGATCCTGCTGCAGTAGGATGAGCCTCTAATTTAGTCTGACTAGTCTCCTTATAAAAGGCGGGAATTGGGACACAGGTAAATACACAGGGAGAACTTTTGAACTAGAGAGACTAGTGTGATGCTTGTACAAGCTGAGCAATGCCAGAGATCGCCTACAAAACACTGGGAACTAGGAGAGGCATGGAACAGACTTTCCTCACCGTGCTCAGGGGAACCTACCTTGTTCACACCTTGACCTGGGACTCGTAGCCTCCAGAATCGTGAGACAGCAAATTTCAGTTTTTTCAGCCTCCTTCTTAGTGCTCCTTTGCAGTGAAGGCTCAGCGAACTGAGCACACTGAGTCTGGCTGGCCATGTGTCAAAGTCCTGGATGATACGGCTATTGAACATCGCTGTCTCATCCCAGAAAGTTCTGTCAGGCTGATACTTTTGGGGAGAGTTCCAGGCTGCTCATAGCTTCTACAGCTTAAGCTAAAAAACAACAAACATATACAAAAGGTTGAAAGAGTTGTACGCAGTATGCTATCTGCCCTGAAATCCAGGGCAAAACACGTAAATGGTTTGAAGGAATGCGAACCTCTGCCTGACAATTGAGCTGATGGTCACCCACCCGACGCTCCTGGAGACTTCCTGTGCTGGAGAAGACGGCCAAGACCGCCTCTGCTGCCGCGGACCAATCTCCGATTCCGCTTCCACGGTTCAGGTTCAGCTCCTGCGTAAGCACATTCTATATATAGAGCCTCCCTTTGGGCCCAGCTCTGCTTTCCCGCTTGTTTCTTTCCTTCTTCAGACTTTATCAGCGCGCTTGCAGGGCCTCCTTGCCTGCTCACCATGAGCTGTCATCGGCTGGGTTGGGGCGGGGGAGGGGGGTGCTGCGATGGCTTTCTGGCTGCTTCCCGCTGTGGCAGGGTCACAGGACCTTTTCCCATTCCCGCCGAAGGCTGTGAGGGCACGTGACGAAATGTCTGGAGCCTTTCCTTTGGCTGGTTGCCCTGGGGAGCGGATGCCAGGGAACCTGGCCGGCAGTGGCTTGGCCACAGGGCTGGCAGAGAAGAGCGTCTCAGGCCTGAAGCAGCGCCGAACACCTCCCCCTGGGAGCTGTCCATGCTTCTGGGTAGGGGTTCGAATTTGCTGGTCGGGTTGTGACCTGTGATGGGGCAAGTTTCCATCCTTTCTGCATCTTTGCCTTCTGTTCAAGAGGTATACCTTGGCTGCCAGGCTGGCTCTTATAGCCCTCAGTCAAGGTAAAACTATACACCTGAGCTCTGATCCACTCCTCTCAGCCCTGAGTGTGTCTGTGATGAACTTGGCCTTCAGTGTGGGTCAGAATGAAGGGACAGTGCTGAAAGGACATTTGCATTTTTTTACCTTTTCAAGTGAAGGATACACTTTGAAAAGGGTTATACTTTAGAGTAACTTCTTATACACTTGTAGAGTATCTCTAACATATACACATGTAATAGAAAAACGATTAATCTTTTCATACTGGAATTGTCATTTCAGACTTTAATTCATTAAGCATTTTGGTAAGCCGAAGACATTGATACAATGCATATGGAGCATAAAGAGCTCTTCCCTAAGTAGTTGAGTATGCTATAGATTTTTTTCCGATTACAGTTGACATTCAATATGACTTTGTTTTAGTTTCAGGTGTACAGCATAGTGGTCAGACACTTACATAACGTACAAAGAATGATTCCCCCCAATGAGGCTAGTACCCACCTAGCACCACATGTAGTTACTGCAATATTATTGACTACTTTCCCTGTGCTGTAGTTTACATCCCTGTGTTTTATCAGTACCATTTTGTACTTCTTTATACTGTATCTTGAGTTGTTTTATACTCCATCTAATACTCTCTTTAGGGAAAAACTATACCCGTGTGTGTGTGTGTGTGTGTGTGTGTGTGTGTGTGTGTGTGTTACATATAAAACAGTCATTGTGCCTTCCATTCTGCTAAGTGCGAGGCTTTCATTTTAATTCTTACAATACATCTTATAAAGAGGCAGGTATAATTCCGACTTTGTAACAAGGACATCTGAGGTGTAAGGAACCTCCTAACAGATCCGCTGGCTGGAGCTGAGGATGAAACTTACCTGACATCACAGCAAAGAGCTTGTGAAAGCAACAGTGAGTTCCTTAAACACTGTTCAAACCAAAGTTGTGTTTGTCTTTGCAGTTTTTGGAGCACACGGGGGCCTCCTGCATTCAGGACAAGGCCATTTCCTTTTTCAGTGGGAAACCCTCCAAGTATTCCGTTTGAAACAAAATGCCAAGGATTATTTTTGCAGACTTCTGTGGAGTCCTTTTTTTTGGACAACACCCTGGGACAGGAAGCCACAGTTTCTCCTAAATGTGCACAGGATGGAAATAGATAATCATCTTCATAAAACCGCTGCTGCAATTAGTGCTTTCACATCAGCATAATGGTGGATGGTTTGATTTGTACAGTTCTTACCTGAATAAATTATTGGAACCTAACCATATAGGAAGTTCATGAATCATTTTACAGGGCTTTATTTTATAAACTGGAAATGCAGTGGAAAGATACATGTGGTTGAGGGAATAGAACACTATATGATTTAAACTCTTCGAAAGCTTTTTCTGGAAAATGGATTTGAAATAAAGCAAAATACTGCACCGTTAAGTGGCGAGAACCCAATTTAAGTGGCTACCTGCTAATTGGAGAGAATGTGATAAACCTAATGAAACAGGAGATGATGATATGTGAGGCACGTTTATGTAGAAATCAGAAAGTGCCGGGATTGATTTGATTTCTCGTTACAGAGAGTAGCCGAAATTACAGAGCAAATTCCAGGTAGACCCATGGCAGATTCAGCAGCACTGGGGTGCTTCCCTAGTTAACCACAGTCTTTATGCCTGGCGTCGTCTTGCACTAATAGTTGAAGCTTCTTTTATATTTTTGTTCAATTTCTGAAAAGTTGGAATAGCTGAATTGAAAATTTTCAGGCAACAACATTTTTATGACTTAATTTTTGATTATTTTAAGAAATACATGGTTGTATTCTCCAGCAAAAATAGAAATGTTTGGTACGGACCTCATTTTCAATTTGTTCCCTCACCTCTCAGGGAGCATTTAATATCCTTGTTCTTTTAATTTTAGATATCAAAGGTATAACATGCATTTGTGCGTGTGCATATATGTGTAAATATTATACTTTAAAAAATTGACTGCTCGCCCTGTGTGCCTTGCACGTGTTGTCCACACTAGTTCCTATGTTTTTGCTTCATGTTTTAAACTGTTGTGTAATATTTTCTTATTGTGGCTGTTCCATTACTGGATGTTAAGATTGTTTATATTTTATTGACGTTAGGATTGTATACTTGACTGAACATCTGTCTGCATGCTTCCTTGTACAGTTAAAGTTTTAACAGACCCTGCAGAAATGGGAGCACCATCTTTAAGCAAAATTTTAGGGGCCTCCCTTTTGCAAAGCAAAACATGCCTGTGTACATGTATGACATAATACAAGTGAAAGTAGATGTCAGTTTTGCTTCCGCATGCTAAGTCTGTTAGAAAGAAGCACATGGGTATTTCAGCACCCATGGGCTTGATGCCATTGTTCGTGGGACTTCTCAGAATGTCACCTGTCCCTCTTCCTACCCGCCCATGGATAGCAGAGCGCCCAGGCTGATGACCACCTGCTATGTGGTACCGCCACTGAGCCTGCACATAGCACAGAAGCAACGTAGTGCTGTATCTGGCACTGTCATAAACCACAGAAGGCTGCTCTGGTTGAGACGGGCTTGGGTGCAGGAGGACGGGGGAGCTGGTGAGATATCTGGAGAAGCCGAAAAACCCAATTCAGAAAGGGTCAGAGTCAGGGGTGGGTCTGCTTCGAACCTCTTTTTACTGGGGGCATTTAATCTCTTGGTGATATGATGGACCTAGTCTAGGGGAAGGGGAATACCTTGCTTAAATGGTCCACCAGCAAATCCAGCTGCTTTTAGCAGAAGGTGGAGTACAGCTGCTGGGTGGCTGTTGAGCCCACAGTACCTGCTGCCAGTGTATCCAGTAGCTTGTTTTTGCCACATCTGTCGTTTTCAGAATTGAGTTTGCCCATCTCAGGTGTGTTTACTCACATGGTGGAGCACTGGATTTTTGGATTATGTGTCTATTTTTAAAAATTAGACTAAGGTGAAGTATATGTCAGACAAATTTGAATTTTGAAATGCCTGAGAATTGGCATAGGAGGTCTGGAATTATTAGGATGGGTGCGTGGTTACTTAATTATAATGATAGGAGACTGTTCAGATTGTGGGTTCCAGTACGACTCGTACAATCAGTTCTTCTCCCTTTGACTTTTGATAGCATCATTTTGAAAGTTAAGAAATTAGGAGGGATGTGGCTAAGAAATGCTCGTCTTAAATTGGAACCTTATAATATTCTAATGTTTTATGATTATGGCTATCTGGATTGGCTGACCCTCAGAAACTGTGATGTAATAGGAGTAAATGTTAGTGGTTTCGAGCCACTAAATTCTCAGGTAATTTGTAGTGTCATAATTGATCACAAATAGAGTTATCGATATCATTGGGCTGTATTTTTGGTCAGTGGGAAAAGATTTCTGATGATTTTTGTGCCTAGATGTTAGAGAATTTAACAGAACTGTCTGTTAGCAGACATCTTTCTAAGATGTGTAAAGAGTAACACCGTTTTGTTTTTCTCTGCCTCCACCCTTCCCTGAACAAAATCTTTGAAAAGGAGGCATTTTGCTTGTTCACTATGCTTTTCCAAGAGGTCCGACTTTCTCTTTTTCTCGTCAGTTCTAAAATTATAATGAGGATCATGTTGACCTTTTGTGAGACTCTGTCACGGCGGATTAGATTTCAGGCATGTTGTGCACTGATACAGATGGGCTCCACATCTGGGATAAGCATTTAAACACTGCACGTGACATGAAGATGCAGGCCTATGTTTACATACATCCACTTGCACAATTCTGGTTTGTTTTTTTAACCTGAACAATTTTTTTAAAAACCTTGTCATACCTCTAGCTTCAGCAGAGTGTCACAATTGAGGCGAGTTCTCAGGTGTGAAGCTTGCTCCTTACCAGCACTGACCACTGTGTCCCTGAGAGGTGAGGGCCTGAACCTAACTGTTCATCGTCTTAGGATTACCCACAGTCCTCTGCCTTATTCTCCTGGTCACACAGCTCCCAGTCTCTGGGGGAAAATTTTAGAAAACCAGAAAAGGAGGATCACTGCGGGGATTTTAACCCATTTCCCATTTAGAAGAAGTGCAGCTCGCTGCCCTGTTCATTTCATTTTATATAAACACACTCTTTGAGGCTGAAACAAATCTGACTGATTTTCGGTGTGAAAATCAAGTAGAAAAACTGTTCTGGAGTTATTTCTAAACAGAACTTGTCTTTACTCCCTATGTAACAGAAATGTATGTGATGACCAGTATTGAGTATTTTTTTTTTTCACGTGCAGGATGCCATGCTTTGTAGGATTTCACATCCGCCAGTTGTCTCAGGGTCAGAGCTGTGGCCTCAGGTGCCACTAGAGAGTGTTCTCGGGGCAATGGGAACTGGGTTACAGTGAACGCACGCTTGGCCTGAAACTTCAGTTTTTGTGTACGTGTACTTTCAAGTTTTCTCCTTCGAACTGAGCACTTGTTGAAATTATTTTGTTCATTCATGAGACTCGGTGTCTGCTTCCCACAGTGGAATGTCCGCTCTGCAGGGTCAGGAACTTTTTTGTATGTGTCATTCACTGTCCTGTCCCTTCTAAGGCCACCAGACCTCAAAGGCATAATAGGTCTTGGTCTCACGGATTGTTTCCTCTGGACCATGCTGACCACTGGGTCATGGGTCGCCGGGGAAGAAGTGAGGCCCCGCCAGCAACCGATGCTGTCCTGCCGGCTGTGTGAGCCAGCCACTTTGGATGTGAATAACCCAGTCCAGGTGACATCCTTCGAAACCCTGAGCCAGGACCAGCCAGCTCCGCGGTGGCTAATTCTGGCCTCCTGGAGGCTGTGGCAGATGGTACATGTTTATCGCTGTCTTAAGCGGCCGAGTTCCACAGCACCTGATAACTAATGTAGGGTACCAGGAGAGCCCTTGCGTAGAGCGCCTGCGGGGAAAAGAACTGTGGCCCCCTTCCTTTCTTCCTCCAAGTTGGTGCCTTCTGGGGGGAGCTGGTTCCCCTCTCTGGGCTCTAGGGATAGGTGTGGGGCTCAGGCAGGCATTCAGGATCTCACCATTCCTGTGACTGGATCAGAGATGGACATGGGGCGCAGGCCCATCTGAGGAGACTCAGTTCTGGTCCAAAGCCCTTTCGAGACTGAGGTTTCCGTGCTGGCAGGAATGGAGGGTCGGAGCTGCTGGTGGCTCCCCAAGAGGGGAAGGCTGTTCGAGAGGGGCGCTGGCCCGGGGACGCAGCTCTGCAATGGCGCGGAGAGACTCCGAGTGCCGTGTTCGGCCGTGGTACCCACGGGGGCAGCGGGTATGTGCCAAACATTCCAGTTAGGAGAGCCTGGGAGCCCCTGAGTGCTGTCTGCTGTCAGCCACTTTGAGGTGGGTTTGTTCCATTCTGGGTTTCTCATCTGCGAGATGGGTCCGATTTCACCAACTTCAGTCTAAGTGGTGTGAAGAGTTAGGGAGGGAAGGTACGTAAAGACCTCCCTCTGTCCCGTCCCCCAGCCCGGCACTCCATTTCAAAATGCAGAGATTGTTTTCTCTTAAGGGCTGTGCCTCTTGAGTGTGTGTGTATGTGTGTGTGTGTATACAGGCATATATGTGTGTGTATACGTACATATATGTGTGTGTATAGACAGTTTTTATAAGTTGCCCTATTAGTAAGACTGTGCTAGTACACTTATTTTTATTTATATATGTACACACATACACACATGAGGGCTGTCAGGAAAGTGTCCAACCATATAAGAAGAATCATAGAGGCAGCCCTCATGTTAGTGATCTGCAGCCTTACCAAGCGTTGTTCTATTGGACTGACATTGAGCAGGCAGACACAAACAGGTCTTTCCTGCGAGACGAGCAGTCTGAGTGGGTCACACTGACCTGAGATTGCACCCAGGTGCCAGGTGACGGCAACGGTCTTTGGAGAACCACGCATGCCAATGCTGTGTGGTGGGGTCGGTATGGAGGAGAATGCTGGGATGTTTTATTTATTTGCTTTCCCAAAAGGCTGTGGCTATGCCTGCATGTTACACTTTTGAGTTTTAGATTCAAAATTCCATCTGTTTTAGTTTTTTCCCCTGACTGAATTAAATATTTGCATTAATGTTTTTACTAAACACGGGAAGCTGCTAGTTTCTAGAGGTATGCAGTCTTTTTGGCTGTGATGGTGTTTTTTTTGTTGTTTTTTCCTTCTGATTTTCATTGCACTGGAAGGAGAGCATAGTTACTATACGATTCTCATGTTTGACAAGAAGCACTTCCTTGTCTATTTTGTGCCCAGGCCTGTGATTAGGACCCTTGAAAGATTGCTGAGGTCTCTGTCTTTGCAGTTGGTGTTAATCCATGAGCACCGAGGGGTGACAGGAGTAGGAGATAACGTTTCGCTGCTGGACAGCTGGAGTCTTCTCATAGTTCATCTCTGACCCCTCTTTTCTTCCTGTTGGAAGTTTCCCCAAGATTCTCTGAGAACACAATCGTCTCATTGCAACTTACACCTGCAATCTTTTGGAATCATTCCCCTCTACATCGTCTTGGGGTAGCTAGAGATACGCTCATGTGCCTTCTACAACAGCTGGATTCTTGCCCAGGTCTGGTGGTTTACAAAGTGTATTCTAGAATTCTGTGGTTCCTTGGAGTCTTACAAAATTGTACTTTCTATATTTTGGTCTTCCACATAAAACTTCAAAACTCAGCTTGAAGACAGACTTGAAATAGCTGTGAAAAATTTATGGCAAATAGATTTTATACTTCTATCATGTTTTATATAGGGATATAAAATAATAGGGTCGTTCTTTTTAAAATAAAGCACGTGTGTAATTATCATCATTTCTTGCTTTTATTTCCCATGCTCTTCTGGCGTCACGATAGGAAGCTTGCTGAGGTTGAAAGCTTCGGGTTGATTGAACGCTGTGTAGCCGAGGCTCTGGGAGACCATGGGGATTGGTGGGCGTTAAACCAAAAAGCTTGGGGAGAGACAGCTGCTATACATCAGGTACTTGTGGAACCTGGGGCTGGGTCTCCCTGGAATTAAGGAGAAGCACATGTCTCTATAGCCCTCTGGACACACCTCAGTTTTCACTGCTTTCTACACCTAGAAGAGCCCTCAGAGTTCATTTCTTTTGCTTCCATCACCGCTTACTTTATTGCTCTAACATCTGCCGGTGAAGATGCCAATGATCATGTTCAATGGTGATGACTTCAATCCCTCCCACTTAGGTAGAACATTCGATCCAAGAATTTTTTTTAATTGTAAAATACACATAGCACAAAGTTGACCATTTTAACCATTTTCCAGTTGTATGATCCAGTGGCACTGAGTACATCCATGACATTGTATGGCCAGCATGACCATCTCATTCCAGAACTTTCTCGTTACCCCATGTGGAACCTCTGTACTCGTTAGGCAGTCACTCTCCCATTGCCCACCCTCCCCAGACCTGGCCATCTCTAATCTACTTTCTAAAATCCAAGAGTTTTTGAAGGTCTTTAAAAATTGTCAGACTTACCTTCTAAGCTATAGCATAAAAACAAGCCCAAAGGGCGAGGTAGGCTGACATGAAGCCCGCTGCCTAGCACACAGTTTCCTCCCTTTTTCCCTTCCTGCGTTACCACCCCAACCTCAGTGCCAGACATGTTGCAGGGTGTGTCCCCTGACAACGTTCTCCTCATTGCATGCACGCGTGTGCATTTGCATGGCTCTGATTCGTCTTCTCACTGCTGACAGATGAGGGGTGACGGTGTATGTACACATTCCTCCGCTTCTTGTGAACGTGTTTTATGAACCACTCCAGATGGTTACGAACAGCCTTAACGTAATTAGTCTGTGGCTCTGTAATATTTTGCCGCATGAGTAGTCCATACATGACTCAGTCAGGCTGCTCTGGGGGCCCTTGGAAGACTTACTAATTAATCTAGAGAAAGTCCTATGAGGAGAGCGGGGCAGGCAGACATACCCCTTTTGTGTATTAGGACCCTGAACCTCAGAGAGAGGTTAAATCATTTATCTTAAGTCACAGACACAGTAGTGCCCTGTCACACTATTACTCACATGGAGGTCTTAAGAATTGAATTTCAGTGCATTTTCTCTCCTATTGCGTGCCATTCTGTGAATTTTAAAGACAAAATCACTCCCCATTTGGTGGGCCACTTCTTTCCTAGTCAGTTCTCATCCTCCTCTCATATTCCTGTGTGTGAATAATCTTTTTCTTTGCCCATTTAATGTGGCAGTTTTGCAATTCAAGTACAAATACCTTATTATCCAGAATTCTCATATTGCAATATCTTGTTTGGACTTAGAATTAAAAGGTCCCTCTAAGATCCCTTAATGTTTGTTATATTAATATAATGGAAGGAAATAGACCCAGAGAGGTTAAGTGAATTGCTCCAATTCATACAGCCCCTCACTGGCCAAAGCCAAACTTGAACCCAGCCCTCCTGAAACCATATTCCATCATGAATTTCAGGTGGGCAATACCTCCCATGCTAATTCTGTGGATTGGAGCATCATGTGAAAATGATTCCGAGACTTTGATCGATTAGTGATGTCTGCTATAAATGGGACGGGGTAGTGACCAAGTACTAGTTCCTGTGTCGTTTCTCGTGTCCCGTTATACCATAGCTACTGACAATGGCTCTTGAGAATGGCTAGAGAATTATACTTTCAAGGTTCCAAGTGTCAGCCTGGGACCCATTACAAAGTCAGGTTGAGGACTTCTGTGTTACAAGGCTTGGAGACTACGTGGCCAACATTTGCTTTAAAATTTTTTAGGTGGTTGAATTATAAGTTGCTAATTGGTGCTGGTAACTGGTGTCTTCATACTTGTCTTGGGAAGAGGGGTTAGCTCTTAATGTTCTAGCCACTTTTAATTAGTGTACTGCTGTTGGATGTTTGGTTTGTGGCATTGTCGTCTCTGTTTTTTCTACAATCAAATATGGCTTTCTTTTTCCATTGGAAGAAATGGTACTGGTTTCATTTGCACCCTGCTGTCCCAACCTTACATATGGACATTGGGGCAGGATAATTCTTCATTGTGAGGGGCTGTCGTGTGCAGTGTAGGATGTTTAGCAGCACCCCTGGCTTCTACCTACCAGAAACCAGTAGAACCCTCACACCTCAGTCTTGATAACTGTGAATTTCTCCTGACATTGCCTGGTAGTTCAGGGGCAAAAGCACCCTTGTATTCTATTCCACCAGGTTAAACTGATGCATGCTTTTAAATAGGCTGTAATACATTTTTTAAAGGTTATTTTCTTTGTGGCGCATTTACATTTTAGTTATTGGAAGTGACAAGAAAGCACGAAGGAAAGTAAATACTCACTGTCTTTAGAGCGACAGTAGCCCTTTGTTTCCCTGTGGGACCGAATAGGAAACCCACAAATATAGAAGCTCATTTTGCAGCAGGAGGTGGCACACCACTGTCAGAAGCTGCTTCAGAAAGTGGATGGAGCTCGTTTTCATGAATGGAAACATTGCAGTTCATTTATATGAACTATACTACCACCTTCGTTTTTTTCTCATAAAAAGGATATCCTGCTTTAACAATATTCCTCCAGACAACTTAATTCTATAAAATGAGTACAAATTTGCTGCTTAGTGTGAAAAGACAAACCTATAATCAATACAACATTTGTAATAGAATGATCATGGGACTAAACCAAATATAATAAGTTTAATGTGTCAATTATTTCTCAGTGTAGTACAGAAAAAGACATTTTTTACCTTTCTTAGACCATTAGGTGGCCCAAGTGTGGGCTTTTTTTTTTTTGTTTGGTTTTTTTGGGGGTTTTTTTTTTTTTTTTGGAAGAGGTGAATGAGTGTTTACTCTCCATCAGTACTTTAGTTAAGAAGCTCACTGTTACTACATGTGGCTTCTGTTGAAAACAGGTCACGAGATGCCACCTGAGAGGAGCTAAAATATGGCAGCTCAGTGCCTCCTTTACTAGTTAAAAGGGAAATGTTCTGCACTGTTAATTCCGATGGTTTCATGTGCAATTGGAAAAGACTCTAAGTTGAATTTTAAAAATTATAACTACAATGTTTATGCCATTAGAAATCATAACCACAGTGTTTATACCTAGCATGATAGAGTAGTGCATGAGAAGCTCCTTTTAATATATTGTCCACTAAAATAAATTTAAAAATAAACACTACCCTTTGCTTTTCCTGTTCTAGTAAACATTACTTCCAGTGATTTGCATATGCAGGTTGTGATGAAAAGAATTAGAACATGGGGTCAAAACAGTTTCCTGAGAGAGTTGTATTTTTATAGTTGCATCTCTATGACTCGTTCAGGGGTTGTTTTTAAAAATGTTCTTGGAATGGAGGAGGTTAATCTCGTGGAGAACAGGAGGAGGGATAATCTATACCTTTTCCAAATAGTTCCATTTTAAATACGTGTTAATAGTAACATTTTCAAATATTTAGGGACGCTTGGGTTCTCTGGCAGCACCACACTGTTGATCATTCAGTACACGCCGACCTTGTGGAAAACTGGAAGGACGTTTCCTCCCGGTAATCCCTGTAATTTTGAAGGAATGCGGATACCAGGCCCGGGGAGGGCTAGTAGGTCGCTCACATCACCGTGTTACTAAGTCACAGAGCTGAGCATTCACAGCAGGGTTTGATTTTAAGTTACTCTTTATCTGAAATCATAGAAGGGCACAGCCAGGAGAAAAATCAGAGGCATTCTGAAGTGAAGTCTTACTTACTCTGCACAACCTCTGTTCTTCACCTCCTTCTTTCAGGTATGAAAACTTCGTTCAGGCAAAGTGATACGTGCCGCACCCCCAGAATGGAGCCAGGAGGCAGTCGTGGTCAGCCCACAGTTACAGCTGCTGGGCCCTGAGAGTTGTTTGCCAGCTACCGAGCTGGTCAAAACGCTTGATTTTTATTTATTTATTTTTATTTTTCTCCTGAGCACGAAAATGTAAGACTGGAAAGGCTGGTAAATGCCAAGCATATTGATTGTTGTAGAACTGGTGGCCTCAGCGCAGTGACTGCTTGTCTTGTGCTCTCAGTGTTGATCAGTAGATCTCATTATTGGTTAGCTATCAATTTCTTTTAAAATTTAGTAAACACTGGAGAAACACGGAGGGATTCCGGTTTGTACACCAGTGCATCAGATCTTACGTGATTATTTTGTCCCGTGACTAAAGACGTTGAGGAAATATTCCATGTATATTTCAGAGTGAAAAGTTCTGCCTCACGGTAGGATATGAAATTGAGAATCGTTTGATAAGAGTGCTGGACTGAGAAGGAAATAAATCCTTTCCCTAAAGTTCAATATGTCCCCCAATCATCCCATTCCATCTTGTTGACAATAGGGCTTATCCTCTCAGCTGTCACAGACTCTGAGATGATTTCTTCCCTGCCATCAGTGGAGGAAAAGGATTCCCCCCCCAGGGCATAGACTTAAAGCTGACTTTTTAAAATTAAAGCTTGCGATAATTGATGTTTTACATGTAGTTGTACACTTTCCTAGTTCACTGGGAAACTCCTCCAGTGGCTACATTTTGCAGATCTATGGTGTGATATCACAACCAGGATATTAACATTGATGCAATCCACCTAGCTTACTCGTTTCAGATTTCCCCAGTGTTCTTACACTTGTGTGCGTGCGTACGTGCATCTGTGTACGTGCTAAGTTCTGTCCAGGTTCATCACCTGTGTAGGTTCATGTCTTCACCACCAGTCAAGATACTGAACAGTTCCCACACCACAAGGACCCCTGGGGTGTCTCTTTTGTAGCCACACCCCCTGCCCCCCATCCTCTGCCCCCTGTCCCTGGTAACCACCACTCTGTGCTCCATTTCTAGAATTGTGTCATTTCTAAATGTCATGAGTGGAATCGTACTTTAAGTAACCTTTGGTGATTGGCTTTTTTCAATCTGATTTTTCTAGCGAATTTACCCAAATTGGGGAATATATCAATAAGTGTTTTCTTAATTGCCAATTTAAGAAGTACATACTGTTGTTATGTCAGGGCAGTCCTTTAGAAATCCAGCTTTTATGATGGTATTTTTCTGGGACATAAAGTGTCAAAGGCAGGTTGTTTTGCTGTAATTGTTCTTGGGGCGTTGCCACTGAGTAGCTTTTTTTTTTTTTTTTTTTTTTAGAAAAATAAAAAATTGGCACGAATGGGGCTCCCCAGAACCTTTGTCAAACTGGGGTCTGAAAACAAATTCCCACCCAAACTGATCGAAGATGTCATCGTGGGAAAAGAGGTCCTAGAAGGCAGAAAGCACTGTCCTATTGGCTGACCATCCTGGGCTGTGAGAGGAGTGCTGTCCTTTGTCTTCGGAGCTCTGGAGAAGGGCTCCATGTGAGAGAAATTGGCACAGGGGCCACTCAAGAGTTTTCTCTTTGTCGTTGTCTATGCGGAAAGCAGTATTCTCTGCTATTGGCAAAGTAATTTTCGGCTCCAGGTGAAGTCACATCAGTCACAGTGGTTTTCACAAGCCTCATAGGGAGGCCTAGAGCGGTGATAATTAGAGACGGGAGAGGGGACGTGTGTGGGCCTACTCGGTCACTTCGGAGTTCCGTTGCTCACGTATTCCTCTGCTGTCATTGCTGTCGTAGGGCAGTCAGTGTGCGTGGACCCCCATGGGTTTTATTGCACTACTTAAATTTTCTACCATGTGTGCTAGAGGTGCACTGCTGTTTTGCATCGTGAGTTGTGAAATTAGATTGAAAAAACTTATGGGGGCAGAAGTATGAAATGACACAAGCAGGGGCTTGAAGGGGGTAAGGCTTCTTACACTTTGAAGCTGTATCATCACGGAATAAACGTATTGACACTCTTTGATAATTGTCACCTAGAATAATGGCTTCCCTGGAACTCTGACCAAGCAGCCATAATTAGCACTGGAGGGTTATTTGGTAATGTGGGTGCTTCCCAGACTTAAAGAGTGGTAGAATACAATTTCCTGTCATTTGTCTGAACTTTGTTTTCTTTGTGCGGCTCAGGAGTCCCCCTGTTACCATGGGCGACGTGACTCAGGTTCCTAAGACAGGGTTCTGCTCTCTTCTGCCCTTGTCACGCCTGGGGTGGGTGCAGTTTTTTTTCTAGGTTGTCATAATAAAATTCTGAACATATCATTTAAACTGGTAAAAGGAAAGGCCCTCTTTGCATGTGTAGTTAATATGCAACTGAACTTCTCCCCACTTGCACTAGAAAAGAGGCAGTTCAGCAGATTAGGGGAATTAACCTGACACGAACCCCAGAGTCTTCCCATGTGTTCAACAGAACTCATCAGTCCCTACTCTGAACGTTCAGTCAAGGTCACATTCACGCTAGTCAAGGAGAATGGCAGTGCTCTGGGTCCAAATCCTAGATCTTATCCTGTCTCAAGTGGTACTTCAGGCAGGCTACGTGACTTCTGTCCATCGCCAGTTGGTGTCATTTGTAAACGGGGATAGTATGGTGACCTGCCACATGGGAATGATTATGACAACAAAATCAAACAATCCTTGGAATACCCCTATGCACCTGTCACTGATAATGCTCAGTAGATTGGACCTGGGCTGGGAGAATTCTTCCTGCTATCTAATTAAGACCTGTTCTGTCAATGTCATTTCAGCCCTTTGTTTATGCACCCAGGGTTTGCTTCAGTACCCCCAAGAGACAGAGGTGTTCTAGTCTCACAGCAACATAGGGACTTTGTGACCCTGATCTCTAACGATGTCCATCTTTGTCTGATAAGTAGGTAAGTGGAAAATGCTTCCCCTGACCCCTGATCGGTGGGTGTGGAGGTTCCGAACCTCCTAAGGCCTCCCAATTGTAAGCAATGTAGCTGAGCTGAGCGTCTGAAGGATTCTGGGAGAATTAAGGCAAATCTCAGGGGAATTAGGAAACCCGAGCTATTTGCTTGTCACTTGATCTTTCTCTAATGAACTATCCAGTTCAGCTTTGCATGGTGAACTGAATTTGTTTTTGCTCTTAATTTTTCACATTGTAGCCAGAATGTTCGGCTTTCCATTGCTGACTGTCACTCTGCGTCACCAGCCACTCGGAGCATTTGTAACCCAGGTTTTCCCTTCAACAGCTGTGCTGTGCACACTGAGAGGAGACCAGCGTCCCCATAGACTGAGAAGGCAGGGTCAACCATAGGTCATGATGTGTGGTGTCTGTTTTCTCATTCTTTCCACATTGTTTCACAGTGTCCCTTTGTACCCTGCTATTTAAATGGTTCTGTGGGAGCTCCGTCGTGAGCTTCAGGGGTCTCAGAAGGACCCTTAGTGACAGCATGCCGCTGTGACGTGGGCACACTCAGTCATTGCCGCACTCATGTGCAGAGACCGTGTCTGCCTGGGCGCTGCCTGCACTGCTGCCTTCGGCGCTGGGCGATGTCACGGGGTCCGGGGAGATGCTGCTGTTATGCCGAGGCTCACTGGGGAGCTGCTTTGCGTATTGGGCCCGGGTGTGTGTGGGGGTCACAGATGTACAACTTAGACACTGTCATTCAGTGTCTGTTCTCCATACTTTCTGTGTCACCTGCCACAGCAGTGACAGTAACAGTAATAATAACAGCAGCTTCCAGTTAGAGAGCTGCATTGCTCGATCATCCCATTCAGTTCTCTGAAGAACTCCCACGAGGCAAGGACTGTTCCGTTTTCCCATTCTAGGTGAGAGACCTGAGTGCTCAGTGCAGAGCAGGTGGGAGTGCTCAGAAAGTGGGAATGTCAAGGTCGAAGCTCAGACAGCCGTGACCCGGTCCCTAGGTTTGTCCTGTCTGTGCCTTGTCCCCTGGCTGTTGCTCTCAGCTGTGGCGTAGGTCGTGGTGGTGGTGGGGTGCTGTTCTAACACGGATGACTCTTACCCGAGCCTAATAAAATCATCCCGTTTAGGACTTGGGCACCCCCATTCCGACAGGGTAGGTGGCGGCAAGCTGCCCCCGCGGCAGGCACGTGGCGGTGCTCATTGCCCTTCCCCCTGACTCAGTCCTCCGCGTTTTCTCCTCCACATCTTCTGCCGGAGGGCAGGGGGGCAGGGGGCCGGGCTCCCGAGCCCCGTGCCCCAAGGGCACGGCGTGTTTCCTCGGATGGCCATGTCGCCGGAGCAGCCGCAGCGGCCCTGGGCTGCCGTACCTGAGCCCTTGCAGGCAAAGCCGCGGCCCAGCCGTCGTTGGGAAGGCACCGACGCCTCGTCAGCGAGCCCACAGCTACGCCCGTGCCGGTACGGGCTTGCTTTGCCAGTCAGGGGCTGGGGGTCGCGTCTAGTATAACTTTGAACCCCTTTGATGGGCCAGCCTGAGGATATCGGGAAGCTCCCAGGCGATAGTTGGATTCAAGAACCAGGGAATGCCTCCGTTCCTGCTTGCTTGTGGCATGGGGAATTTGTGCAAAGGCCGTTCCCACGGCATCCAGGGACAGGCTGACCTTGACCTGTCCACTCTTCGGGGACATTGCCTCCGGCTACGTTTCCCTGGCTGTCATTTTGTTTATTCTGCACCGCCTGTTAACCATAGAGTCTTCCCTTTGCCCAGTCTGGACAGCCATGGGGACAGGAGCACACACGTCTGTCGGCATGTGACCGCAGTCATCTTTGACCCCCCCCCCCCCCCCCATAAAAAAGCAGAAGGTGCTGTCGGTCACGAACTGGAAAGCTCCGAGACCCCTGCCCGGACTGGCATGCAGTTGTGTCTGTAGCTGAAGACCACCAGGAAAGTGAGGGGACATGTCCCTATTTTAGAACGGCAGCTGGGACAGGGAGCGATGGGAGCATAGCTCCTTTCTGTAAAACCTGCATTTACGCAGAGCTGTCCTCTCTCTGGAACCGGTGGCCCATTTATCCTGGCAGACATACGTGTTGGTATGGGACAGAGACGTGGGGGAGGGAGGCCGAGTCCACACGGGCATATGACAGGGGAACACATCGACCTTCGAGCCAGGGTTGGAGAGCGAGAAGTACCAGCTGGCCTCCTGGCTCTAGAAGCTTCTTCTGGAGAAGAGCAGGGTTGCTTGTTGCTGTGATGTTGCAACACCATGCATCCCCGGTTTCCCCTGCTGGGTGCCTGTTGTGCCTGTACCCACCGCCCGCCGCGGCCTGCATCCCTCCTTCAGGAGTGGCTGCACACGGGGACACACCAGTGGCCCCCTGAGGTGACTCGGCTGCCTGAGGTGAGACAGGTTAAGTGGGTGAGGTTGGGTCTGAACGCCGGGAAGTGGGGCTCCCTTCTAGGTCACTGGCGTGTGAAGAGGCCGGGCATCGATGGCGGGGCTGAAGTTGGTGACCCTTCTACAAGTGGAAGCCTCTCTCTTCTCCTTTTACTCCCCTTTTTGTTTTGTAATAACAGTACCTTTAACCATTTATTGCTTTTATGGGCCATAGACGAAGACCTTCCCACGCGGTACTCATCTGATCCTCTCGTGACTCTTGTCCTCCTCACATTGGAATGGAAGGAGTCAGGCCCGAGTAGCTGGAGTCACAGTTTGGTCAGTGGCAGGAGCAGGGCCTCGGGGCAGGGCGAACTCCACCCTCCAGGCTTTCCAGCCTGCATGTCGCCGGCATGCTCTCTGCAGCTCTCTCCCTCTGGGATTCCTTGAGCACCTGTCCTGTGCCGGGTTTGGGATGGCGTTTCACAGATAGAGGGCCTAGACCTTCCCTTAAGGAGCTTGAGATGGAGTCGTTGGGGATCATCCAAAGCTTCTGACCTTTTGTGGGTACAGGAGCCCCCAGAGCCGCTTGGAGTTCCTGCTGGAGCCTGGGGCCTGGGCTGTCACAGTTGAGTCCTTGGGGCCGTGCTGGGCTGAGCGCCTTTTTCCGGGCACCCCAGAGCAGGTGCTGGTGGGGTTCCCTTCCCATGTCAGTCCTGTCAATGTGGTTATAAGCAGGACCTGTATTTCAGGTCTCCTGAGTACCTGCCGCATCCCCCGCCCTCCCACTGCCACCAATTCTCCCTTAACCAGGTACGGAAGTGTGAAGGACAGGACAGGGGCATGTCTTGAGACCCGCTTTTGTTTCAGGTTCCAGACTGGGCAATGCACATGTCACTCACCTCGTGTCACCCTGTCAGACCTCTGTGCAGTGGACTGTGTCCCACCTCTTCTCATGGTGGAAGAGCCCTAATCAGAGCGCTTGGGCATATGTCACTTCTCTGCTCTAGAAGAAAAGTTCTAGAAGAAAGGCCGTCTGTACTCTTGGTCCTGGTTATCTCACTGCCTTCACTTCCTCCCACTCTGTCCCAGCACCCTGTCCTCTCTGCTGTCCCTTGGTAGGCTGTGCACATCCCCGCTGGGCCCTTTGCTTTCAGGGCCCTCTCTCCCGCCTTCCATCCAGGCTTATTCCTGTTAAATTCTTTGTCCTGTGAGTTTGGTTCTGAAGGTTTACATGGGCAACATGAGCCCGTTCGGCTTATAGAATTACCCTGAGGTTCATATGTCACAGTAAATTGTTTGTAGAGGGATTTTTGTGTTTGTTTGTGTAAGCACAAAGTAAGGCAGACAACCCAAGGTCAAGGTCAAATACAGTTTTTTAGAGCTTTTGAGGTTTCCAGGGGGCAGGCTCTCTAGATTTCTTACTAGTCTGAGTTCTTTCGGGCATGGGCATTGGTACCTGAAATATTGAAACAGCCTCATATTTAATCCAACATGCACATTTCTAACAATGTCTTATTTGATGACTTGCTTAGAAGTTTTTTTAGATTTCAGCTGAATTGGGGCATCTGGGGATTTTGGGTTGGTCATCTCTAAGAACTTTTTTGGTAAAAGAAACCTGGTTTCCTCTGGGGCCTGCCTCTCCCTGCCTTGCCGACTGTGAGGGGGCTGGAATTTCACCTGTAAGTCGAGGCGGCCTTTTGTGTTGCTAATTTTATTTTTACTCCGAAGTGTCTGTCATTGGTCCACACGCGCCGTTGCTGCATGTGGATGATGCTGTCTGTGATGGCCGGGATCTCCTGATGAGTAGCGCCCAGCTCTGCCTCCATAGCCTCTTCTCGGAGGAGTCTCCCTGGAATTCAGAATTCATTTTCTGTGTTGACTTACAGGTGTCCTTGCACAAACCGCTGGGTCCTCTTTTGCAAGCAACACTAAACAGAAAGAACATTTGAACATTTTGTGGTTTTTTGTGACAAATGACATCATGTTAAGAGTATTTTGGTGGCAGGAACGACAAAATGTCAAAACCCAGAATGCTTTTTAGTCAGGTGACTGCCCACTTTTCAGGTGTTTGCCTGGGACCATCCCGTCGCTGACTGTGGTGTGCTCCACAGCCCTGAGGGCTATTCCTGGTGACCCTGCCCTTCCTGCCACGGGGACCCACCCTCCTGCTCCTCTGCCCCCCTCTCTGTCTTCACTGACCCTGCAGAGCTTCACCAGGCACAGGCCTTCTGTGTAAACACCTCAACAATGCCTGAGCCGTGCTCCGGGAGGCTTAACGCAGGGCCAGATGGTAAATATTTTCGGCTTCGTGGGCCCCTGGTTTGGCTTGTAGCTGCTCAGCTCCGCTGTTGTACCCCTCAAAAGTAGCCACGAGGTAAAATGTGTAAATGAATCAGTGGGGAAGTATTTGGGTTGTGGGTATATGGTTTGCTGACCTCTGGCTTGGTGAAGGAACTTGTCCAGGAAGAGGTAGCTAGTGAGTGCCAAGGGTAAGATTTGGACCCCGCTATCTATTCCTGAAGTCCCCAAGTTGGACCTCTGTGCGTGTCACAAGAGACCTACGGGACTGCTTATTAAGTCCTTTGAGCTGTAACTCTCTTCTCCCAGGAGGATGTAGTTAGTGTATTTCTAGGGTTATTGTAAGAATCCAATATCGTGGTATAGGAAAGGCTCTGAATAATACTGCATAGAAATGGAAGTAGGTTTATAATAGATTGGTAACTACTAAATAAAACTTTTATTCCTCCTTTTCTCATGACTTCTTTTTGAAATGCTAATTAGGAGGTAGAATATCACTTATTTATATTATTGAATAAAAACAGAGGTATCTATTTATAAGCCTTTGTATATACATTGAGGAGGTCATTGATTACAAAGACATGTTAACTATTTAGAGATATTTCTAGCTTTTTAGAGTGTATCCCATCACTGAGCACACACTTGTCACCTGACCCTTGTCTGAATAAGCAGTTAGGTAATGCAGTAATAATATGCCACTTACTACATACTTACGCAAATGAGGGTTTTTTGTTTTGTTTTGTTTTGTTTTAATGAAAGGGTACATAGGGATGTAGAAAACGTTTCTAGAACCTTACGTAGATTCCTTACCCGTCAAGCATCCTCTCCCAGACACAGCTGCTGTTCTGATTTCTATGACCACCTATAAGTTGGGTCTGTTCTCAGTCTTGTATAAATGGACTGATATGATACATATTTTATTGTGCCTGGAATGTCCTATCAGCACATCTGCAAGATTTGTCTGTGTAATGGCACGTGGCAGGTCTGTGTTCTCTGCTTTTGCTGTGTCCTGCTTCGTTGTATGTTGGTAGCACAGTTTGTTCATCTCTTCTCCTGTTGTTGGGCATCTGGGTTGCTTTCGTTTTGAGGCTGAATAAATAAAACTGCCGTGAACTTAAATATACATGTTATCTTTTGTGGATACATATTTTATTTCTCTTCGGTATGTAAATTAGTACTATTTCTGGCCGGAGACATTGGATTGTTTGTATCTGAGGCGTGTCGAAAAGCCATTCTGTTAGCTTAATTTCAGATATGATACATGTTAGGGCTTTCAAGATAAAAAACACTTAAATATGTAATTCTGAAATTATTTCAACTATCTCTTTAAACAATGATGATGCATATTGTTTTAGTCCATTAAAATATAATACTGATTTAAAATCAGCCAGGCCAGAATATATGTGAAATAAAAATGCCCAGCGTATTGTTACCATCATTAAAAAAAAGTTCTCTGTGTGTTTGTGCGTGTGGGTGCTATTGTAGAAATATCACTGTTTTCTTGCCTTCTGTTGGGAACACATATAAATAGTTTTTGTGCACAATACACTTTGCCAGTTTGCTGATGCTAAATTTTCCATTGTAAAGTGGGAAAAAGGATTCTTACCTCCCGGTTTGGAGCATCAGATGGTTATATAAAATCTGTGAAGGTGCTGCATGAACCGTGACATTCTGTGGACGTGTGGGTTAAAATAGAGGCAATTGTAATAGTAATAGCTGCGTTCTGTCAGGGTTGCGTTTGTGAAATAAATTAGGTCCTCTACCAAAAGCTCAATTAATGAATATGACTAGGAAAGTTTTTTTTAAAATCACTATTTAGAAATCAGCAGTGGAATAGAGTTACCGATGAAAATTGAAATCAGGGTTTTAGAAAACACTGAGGATAGGTTATTTTTTCAGAGGGTCAGTCTCTCTGTGCTTCAGTTCGCTTGTTTTTAGAATGAAGGGGTCTTAAGCAGAGCGTCTTGAAGGTCCCTTCCAACACTGCACTTTCCCCACTCCTTTTTACGGTCAAAAAAGCATAAAAACGCTGCCTGTCCAATGGGAATTTGATTCCAGTAGAAAAATTCCATCCCCTGGGCCCTCCTGGGTCATGGGATGTATCGTTTGACAGCATCCGTGGTAACTGCCACACAAAGAACAAAGTTTTGTTAATGTGTTAAAAAATTTGTTCTGTCTCGTCTCTTCGGCCCAGCCCTGTGTTCTGTTAGGTCCCAGGTGAGCCCCTTAAAAGTGACACGTTTGCACCGGGGAGAAGGGGAATGGCTTGCTTCTCTCTCCGCCCATAGTTTAGAATTCCTCTTGTGCCCCACTTCCTTGGGGCAGTGTCCGTGGTCAGGGCGGCAGTCCTGGAACTCGCTGAGGCCTTTCGGAACCAATGGCGGGTCCAGGCGCCATTGCCCGTTTGCCGCCCCTCGTGAGGGAGATGCGTGGCTCCCCGCTCTACCCTTCCTCGCTCTGCCCGGCTGAGCACGGCTGTTTGACTCTAGAGACCACAGGGACCGAGGAACCGGGCTGTACCTTACCGCCGAGTGCTGGTCTTGCCCAGCAGCTGTGCCCAGCAGCCGTGCTCAGCGCTCTCAGCGGCTGAAAATACCTCCTCCCTTGATTCGACCAACACAGAAAGCACTGATTCTAGGACACAGGGGCTTGTCTCGTAGACGGCGTTTACTGCTGAGCCCTCAGGAAGGGGAGCACTTTGCAGAATGTGTGATGGAGAGGGTCGGGCCGAGGCAACATGCTCCCCGCGGAAAAGAACGTGCCGTGTGGCTGGGGCCGCCCCCGCCGTGGAGCTGCTGCCGGAAGGCCCTCGTGAGCACGGAGGTTCCGGGGCCAGACGGAGTGGCTCTTCTGCGTGCGGTCGGGTTCTGCGGATCCTGAGCTTTGGGATCTTGGGCGAGTCCGTTGTTCTCCCTGAGCCTCAGTTTCCCCATTTATAATATGGGGTTCCCACTTGGTTTTGAAGAGGGCTTTCCTTGCCTGATCCGTAAATGCTTGCTCAGCAGTAGCTGTATTATTTCCTTTTCTTGACTGTCTGTGAGGCGTGTCACCTCCCTCTCTCTCCCTCTCCCTCTCTCTCTCTCTCTCCCTC